>JADLZN010007724.1:0-234217 GCA_018155175.1 Sinocyclocheilus anophthalmus | reverse complement strand
TAGCTGAAAACAAAAAAAACACTGATGGTGATGGTAAATTGCCGTTAGCGTGAGTCCCGCTCGTTGTGAAGTGGGAGCGACCAGTCGACAGAGTATTGCGCTTTGTCTTAAGCCTTTATTGAACAGTTATGTTCACGAATGTGATTTACTTGACGCATAATAATCATGCGTGTGAGGGTGCTGTGACTGGATGATGACAGGTGTCGGTGATCATTCTCAAGTGTCGTGATCAGCGTAGCAGTCAATAAACGGGACAAGGGAGGTCACATACGAGACAAATCAATTAGGCCCAGAATGCGGAATGTCCCGGATAATACGGGACAGTTGGCAATCCATGAGGTGCCATGTAAATGTATTTTTACAGATGTGAGAAACAATTACCGTCGGAACAGGGCTTAAGATGTTGAGAGGTTATGGAATTCTGAAGTAAATATTGATCCTAAGTCAAATAGCCCTGGAAAAGCATTAGCTTATGGCGTATATGTGCATATAGACCTGATTATACCACTCATCTAAGACTGCATTTACACAGCAGATCTGGATGCCCAAATTTGATTTTTTGACTATATATATATTAAAAGTGACCCATATCTGATATCTGCATTTACATTACACAGGCTTAACTTGACGTGGCTCAATTACGTGTCTAATGCATTAGACAGTGATAATAAGGGTATGTTCACACTTGTAGTTCGGTTCTCTTGGTTCGTTTGCTCTGGACCAAAAAGGAAAATGATATATTTGTTCCTGGTCTGCTTAGCGTTCACACTGGCATTTTTAACAGCGAACCTAAAGATACCGAACCTAAAGGCAGAATGATACGTTCACAACCTGATTGGTCGGATTGAATGACGTATATATCTGGTGGCGGAACTCACCGAACACCCCAAACAAAAGCTGTGTTCAACTTAAAGCGGCGCTGCGCGGACCGATCGGTGTATGACATCAAAGTACCCATTCACCGATCGGTCTGCTCTGCACCGCTTTGTCGAACTCACCTAATGCGTCGGAGGCCTGGCGATGCGGTACTTATGATTGGTCACCACTTGCGAATTCACGAAGAGCTCATAAAAGGCACTTTACCTCCTTGTTGCTCCACGTTGCCGCGGCTCCTTGTTTTGGTTACACCGCGTCATCGAATCATGTCGCATAGCATCGCATCTTGTCATTACTTCCTGTTTTTAGTTCATTTAGAAGTATTTGGTCCATGTTGCCTTCATATTTCATTCGTACTGCACCAGAGTTAGAAGCGGACCGAGACCCGTCTTTTTAGCGGTCTCGGTCCGCTTGTTTGGTGCGCACCAGGGTTCGGGTGGCAGCAGCGTTCACACTTACTCAAACGAACCGCACTAATGAGAGCAATCACACCAGTTTGTTTTAATCGAACCAAACATGACAAGTGTGAACACACCCTAAAAGACCAAACTCTGCACACACTATTAATAAAGCATACTTTGTATATGTGGCAGATGAGAATTGCAGAAGGGCAACAGAACTAAAAGCCCAAATACGACCGACTACGCCACCCCAAGTTTGATTACAGGGGAATTACTCTAACAAGAATAAAGCTCACAGGTTCAGTTCAGTGGGGTCAGGTATGAGACACAAATTATACAAAAGATTTGTTTATTTACCAATAATAAAAACACAAAGATGCACTACACAGTACATCACAAACCCTAACAAAAAATAATATATGAGAATAATTCACAAACGACAATACACATTACAAACGATACACAGCTTGGGGATCGGCATCCAGCTCTTCTCAGGAATAGGTCCCAAAACTCTCCTATCTAGAATAAAGAGAGTTTAAGCACAACAAAATCCACATTCACCACACGTGCACGCAAGCACAGACACACTGCACTCCGCACAACCCACAGCAATGCCAGCAGCGAATTGAAATTACAGCAGTCTGTCAGCCCACCATAACGTGCTCTAGGCATCGAAAGAAAAACCTGCAAACACATACGAGAAACAAAAAAAAGTTACTAACAAAACACTTACCCCATACACAATGTGCCACAATTAAAAGGCCATACCTCCGTAAATGACGACCGCCACACGGATTTACACACTTAAGGAACAAGGCACCTGTTTATTACACGCCCTGCACTTCCTCAGTCCACTAAAATGAAAAATAAGGTTCGTGTCATCCAAAATAAACAGCCACAAGCCACCGTATCCCTAGCAGCTTACAGCTCTTACCTCTCAGGCACGATACACAGGCAAACAGAACCGGTAACACTTAGATGACGCACATCCGGGTGGCACATGTTTCCCTTTTTATACCGTACTTTAACAAGACTTTCTCCAATTTACTAATTAACTAGTGCTCAACCTCCTATATAATCAATGCATCCTGCCACATATAGAAAAGCAGATGAGATTTCACCCGAATGAATGGAGTCTCCACAACAGTTAGCAATAGATAAAAGCACTCGTCTGTGCACGAGCCACCGTCACTGATAACAGTGGCAACGAGCACTCAGCATGATTTTAAAAGCAACACATTTCAGCGCCAGATCGCTATTTAACGCAAACAAACAAAATTAATACTCTGCTAGTTAACTAGAGATGTTTCATTTGTAATGGATATATCTGTACTTCGAGATGTTTCAAAAACATTTGACATCTAACTCGCATTAACAGGGCAATATCCGATCTGTCCGAGTTTAAATACGGCCTAATAGCGTTAGAAGAGAGGTGGAAGCCACAACAAACCTTTTAAAAAATAAAAAAATTTATAAGCAGTGCTTTCCAGAAGAGGGCTGTGTCTTTACAACACCAAATAAAACAACTGCATGTGTTTTAAAGCCTTGTCAGTTTAAACTCCTGATGCATGGTTTTCTAACCGCACACATATGAAGTGGAAGCACAGAAAGCCGACTATCAAACGGCACATCACTTGAGTATTAAACCAAGTTCTCTTACGCGCATGGCCGGACATACCATTGGGCTTGAGTGGGCTGCAGCCCATGGGCCCCACATTGTAGGGGGCCCCACCTTTGCCCGTTTACATTTATTTGATTTGTTCGTTATATGCCAGTCAGAATTAAAAAATTATTAGCTGCATTTCCACTGCGCACGCAAGATCTAAACAGGCCAGCCAGGGCTACAGCTTACAACTACGACCTTCAAGGCCACAATCAAACAGCAAACTGGTATTTATGATTATTTCACAAAGAAGAAGGACACACGTATTGAATCGCGTCTGGACGATTGGTTTATCACATGGCTACTTTAAACAGCTCCATTAAGCCTTTAGCTCCAAAGAACGCACATTTAGAAAGATAATAAATTATCAAATGTTCAAACCTCATTTCTTTACAGAGGATGATTCTATATTACTATAATAATGTTCCACTAAATTATGCAATCATCTGATGAGTTCTGAGCGCCCTCTCTCGTCTTACTGCCATTACACATAGAGGGGAAGAAATGTCATCAAAATGATTTAACTGCAAACTAGCAATATGAGTGTCTGTGTTTATACACATAGATAAGTCTATATCTAGGCGAGTATACACAAACAAGAGTCGGTTTGTTACGATAAAATTATATATATATTATATATATATGATAATATATTATATATTAGATATTATATAAAGAATATGCCGATCCGCAAATGTACAATAAAAACAACTTAGAGTAATTCAGACACAAAATCCATTTTGCTCCGCCCTCCCTCAGCAAGAAAGGGAACAACAGCAGAACAGCTGCGTCTCGAAGCTGTTTTGTCCTCAGCGCTAAAGGACAGCAAATGATATATAAGTACAGGCGTTTTGCAAAGTGAAAGATCGCTTTTTTAAAACGTAATCGGTTGAATCTCAGTGACTCACTCATTTACAGTCACTTGCTGCCACCTACTGGCTGTTGTAGTTTCATATTTAAAAAAGTAGCTAATTATTTCATTTTTGCAATAATTTAATATTTCTACATTAAAATGTTATAAACTTAACATTTATGCACAATCCATCTATGAATTTTGTTGATAGTGATTTCAGTTGTTTGTTAATAGCCAGCATGTCTTTTTATTTGATTGAATTTGACTAAAGAACCTAACATAACTTTTATAATACTAATAAGCCAACGTCAGTTTTTTTCAGATCACAGTATCCGGGTTACTCTCAATCTGAGAGAAACACATCCGGTTTATATTATAATAAATAATACATTTAAACTTACTATAGCCTGACATGTTGATATTAATTTAGATAGGAAACCTCAAAGCATATGTTGTGCAGTTGTGTTACTCTACATAAGTGATGTTCATGAGGCATTTGAGTGAGGTATAGGGCCCAAACCGAACTCAAGCACAGGGGCCCCATCCCCCTAAGCTCCTGCTTACACGTCAAAAGCAGAATACCCACAGGTTTGTTTAAAAAGACCCAGAAAAACGTCACGTAATGTTGGTTTATGTCTGTAATGGAACATGGGAAGAAATCACATGTGTATCAGTATATTAGATCTGTGAAGCTAGTCTCTTGGTCATGCTGACAACAAACTACTAACGCAACTCAACCAGGCCTTAGACGGCAATGGTTTAAATTTGGGATATTGTGAGGTGCACGTTCCCGAAGAAAATTTAGGACTACCACTGAGGGAGTTTGGAAACCGTGCTTACTGAAATAGAGAATAACTTTTTGTGAGTGACTGTCTGCTTTGTAACAAACAGCAACATTACACATTAAACAAAGTTGAAAGTTTAAAAAGCATAAAAGGACCTCTTTAAACATAAATGATGTTACATATGTTGGCCATTTGTATCATTGTTTTGTTCTGCTGTTTTCTCTTGCTTCTGTGAATGCATTGTTTTCAGGTTTGGTTAATCTGGGAATTGTAATATTCCACCTGGGAATTGTTTTAACCACCGTTATGGGTCATTTCAAAGTTATAACAAACATCTGCTGCTTCCTCCCCTGACAAAAAGGTTTTTTTTTTTTTAAATCATTAAAGGAATTACTAGGATGTATTTTTAGTGATGGCGAGTTCTTTGATCTCAATCACCATTTTACTACATCTTCTAGGGGTTAAGATGCAAAAAATAAAGAAACAGTCTTTATTTAAATAGAGGGTTTAAATGCCAGCTTGATAGTTTCTGAGACACGTCCTAAAGAAAGAAAGTTAGCACTATTGAGAAGGGGTTCTCAGATTACACGTAACACCTCTCATTTGCTTAATGGGCATAGGATCTAGTTGTATGTTGGTTTCGACACTTTACATGTCTGAATGTTTCACTGTGATGCTTTGTGCCATTAAATTGGGGTTAATGTTTGTCTTTTTTTGCCTTAGACATGATGGTGCTGAAAGAGGAGAGTCAAGAACTGAATGAAATGGAAGAGAAAGATCATCATTTCATAACTGGAGAAAAATCTTTTAGTTGCTCACAGACTCAAAAGACTTCAAGAAAAAATGCTCAAATGATAGAAAGTAGTAGTTATTTCTCCTGCCAACAGTGTGGAAAGTGTTTCAGTCAAAAACAAATCCTTAAAGTCCACATGAGAGTTCACACCGGAGAGAAACCATTCAATTGTGATCAATGTGGGAATAGCTTCACTCACAAAAGTAACTCTTAAAGCACACATTAGAATTCACAATGGAGAGAAGCCTTACACGTGTCATCAGTGTGGAAAGAGTTTCACTCAACTTGGAAACCTTGGAGTCCACATGAGTGTTCACACTGGAGAGAAGCCTTACAAATGCCAACAATGTGGAAGAAGTTTCAATCAGAAAAGAAACCTTAATTGCCACATGACAATTCACACTGGAGAGATAATTTTCACCTGCCAACAGTGTGGAACAAGTTTCACTCACAAAGGAAGCTTTAACAGACACATGAGAATTCACAATGTAGTGCAGCCTTACACATGCCCTCAGTGTGGAAAGAGTTTTGATCGACATGAAAACCTTAAAGTCCATGCGGACTCATAGAGAGAAAACCTACACATGTTCTGAGTGTGGAAAGAGTTTCCGTCAAAAACGGCACTTTGAAGACCACATGAGAATTCACTCTGGAGAGCAACCCTACACATGCCCTCAGTGCGGAAAGAGTTTCAATTACAAACGACACTTTGAAGAGCACATAAGAACTCATACTGGAGAGAAGCCTTTCACCTGCCAACAATGTGGAAGAAGTTTTAACCGAAAAGGAACCCTTAACCGGCACATGAGAACTCACACAGGAGAGAAGCCGTTTACGTGTGGTCACTGTGGAAAGAGTTTCAGATATAAAGCAGCCCTTAAGTACCACATGAGTTTTCACATATGAAAGAACTGTATTTTTTATGTCATCAGTGTGGAATTGTGGAAAGTTTCACAGATGGGAAACATTTTAGGAATCATGTAATAGCAGAGAGAAGCCTTTCCTGTGCTATCACTGTGGAAAGACTTGCAAATGTGAAAATACCTGATCAGCGGATTTAGGCCTTGTTTACACCTGGGTTTAAAATGTGTTTTGGTTGATCAGATCACAAATACTCCGTATCACCGTCTCTTGTCCACTTTCAACCACTTCTGTCCTCATTTTTTCAAGAAGAGGGCCAATGGATGGGTAAACGCATGGGATTTTTCAGATATTCTGATCAAATGCTATAAAATACATTCTCACAATATACATATAAACGCAAAATGAGACAATGGAAAAAGATAAGGAGAGCAGCAGCATTAATTTCTACTCTGATAGCTGCAAAACCACACCAAACGCTGTGGTTGCATGTTAGAATTGAGGATTGGTGGAGAACATTATGCTTGGTAGGTTTGATTAATATGTAAATATGTGCTGCATGTTTTCCTTTCATTAACAAAATAAATGTGATAAAATGTACTCGGTTACTAACGTAACATCGGTTCCCTGAGATACGGGAACGAGTACTGCATCGCTAGACGCTTATGGGGTAAAACTTATTTTTTACCGATAACTGAAGCCATTTTCAATAACACTGAGTAACTGCACGGCCATTGGTTCATGCAGTGAAATAAAAATAAAAAACCCAATGGCGAGATAGCGGAGCTGATGTCTGCTATGGACAGTATTTAAGACACTCTCTGGGATGTTTGTAGGTTCCCATTGATAGCCCATAGGTGCAGAGCCCACAGCTCGGGCTGGGGGTGCCAAATCGTCCCGTTTGCCTGGGGGTCCTTTGCAGCTTGAAGCAGTTGCAATGAGCGCTTGGGCAAGAAGTTTCGCATAGCCTGGGATGACTTCCGCACGGCGGTGAAGTGCTCTGCAAAACCCTCGGCAAAGCCTTCTTGATCTTGAGTCAGGTTTAGCCATAAGGTGCTCCAGCACCACTAGACTGGCCATCGACAGGTCAACTGTACTGTTGTCTTTGTGGCTCGTAGGGCCAAGTCTGTCACGCTGCAAGCCGTGGGGTCGGGTCTGGACTTGTCCATGCAGCGGAGTTTGGCCTGAAAAGACCTGGAGTACGGACATAGAGTGAAGCTTAGAGGCCGCCTGGCCAGCCGAGGAGTAGACACGTCCAGCGAGGGCCAAAGTAGTCCTACACTGCTTGGACGGGTGGGAGACCTTAGCCTTCCATCCGATGGCAGTGGGCGGGCAGAGGTGTGTGGCCACTGACTCATCCAGCGGAGGCAGCTTCTTGTAGCCCTTCTCTTCAGCGCCGTTGACGAAGGTGAGGGTAGATGAAGCAGACGTGCGGAGGCAAACTGAGTAGGGAAGCAGGCCACAGTAGTGAGTTTCAGGGAACTCCAGGAAGAATGGAGAGGCTTGCTGAAGAGGGGCCTAGCGGTGCACCGGCAGGAACCATTCGTCCAGGCGACTGCGAGCGGGCTCCTTTGGTGTAGACCACTCCAAACCCAGCTCCTCGACCGATTTAGAGAGGACACAGAAAAGCTCGGCATCCATCCCTGTTTTGGCATCGCTGGGATCTGTAGAGGGCAAGGGGGCGGTGTCAATCGTTGAGTCCAACAACTCCTCTGCGTCTGAGGCTGCTAGAGACATGCTGTCATCAAGTCACTCGTGCTAGCAGAGGGACACTGGTCTGGGTGAGAAAAGAAGATGGGAGAGTCATCTCTGTTTGGTGAGAGTGAGACACGCGGGGCTTGAGCCGGCATGAGCTCACTCGCAGCTGGGCGCTGAGTCCCTCTGCCCCACTATTTTTTCCTCACAGGCTCCTGGGAAGAATAAAACAGGAGGGCGCGAAGGGCGGAGTCGCTCTCTGAAAAGCAAGCGATCCGAGCAAGCAGAGAGGTGAGACTCATGTTCTCACAATGAGAAAACTTCATCTCGGTGAGAGCAGGGAATTCCTGCACTAGGCGCAATGATTTTAGGCTCGCCAGATGATGGCAGGGGACGAGCTGAAATCTGCACAGAACACTGAGTTGGCTCGAGAGCAGAGAGAGAACAGCAAAGCGGCGCAGGTCGCTGAATCGGCTTCTATCCGCTGCGACAGCATGTCAACGACGAGCGGCTTCAAGTCTCGTAGATCAGCAAAGAGATGATCATCATCGCGTCAGTCGAATTAATCTGAGGATCCTATGCCAGAATGCCCAATTATATAGCCAGATGTCCCCGCCCATTCTGGTGGGCTCTGGCCAGTACGAGTGAAGTATCGATAGGGAACAGCATTTGTGAGCGCATCATATCATTGTGGATATTGTAACATTGCTAACTCTGTTTCCTGATTTTTTTTCATGAGGTAATTGTGTGCCTTATTCCCAGGTATAAGTCAGGTAGATTCATAGAAGAGATGAGTTGACAAGTGACTTCCGGTTCCCATCCATCACATACTCTTTGAGTAGGTAATTAATTTCAATAAGTACACACTTAACAAGTGTTAAAAGAGTACTTACTATATATGTGAATACTATATAGCTGAATGAGTTAAGTATAAATGCGTTCCGGACGTCATCCTCTATGTTGACATTATCATGTGACTTACGACATTATAACAAGCACAACAATTTAAAAGATATTAGCGACTGGTTCAATTCATCTATCTGTAAATATCTTGGAAAGCTGTATCTTCAACAAGACCACAAGATATGCAAGTTTAATCAATTTCATTTATTTTGTGATCGTAGTATAACCAACATATTTTGATTTATATTTTGAACCCTACTAATGTGACCCACAGTTTAATCCTTAAGGATATATATATATATATATTTTTTTTTTTATATACGAAAACCCCAACTTGTTCTCTCTGAATATGTTGTTAAAGTTTGAAATAAAATAAAGACATTTCATTCACATTAAGCAAAAGTCTCCTTGGTGTTTCTCTTGAATTTTACTTCTCGTTCACCCCTGGCTTATAAATAATCAATAATAATAAAAAGCAATTTTTAATGCATTACGACAAATTATAAAAAAATATTTAACCTTGTCATTGTGCTGTCAGTGGCAAACGAAATACAGCTTGGGGACTGATTTCAACATCGCTCACACTGTCTTCATGGACAAGGGTAGGGACGAGGTACTTTACAACCAAGAATATGCTTGTGAAAACCTTAAAGAGAGGTCGCTGGTAGCACTGCGCATGGTCCAGGATGCAATGGCAGAACATCCATTGGATGAAGTCCTGCTTAGAGGTCTCATACTACACTGTAAATGAGCAAGGATGAGATATATGCAGTACTTGGAGGATGAAAAGAAAAGTCCAAACGGCCAATGAAAGGAAAAGAAAAGACCTGCACCAGAGATGCAAATGTCAATGCAAACAAACCAAATATAATGCACTGCATTGAAATGCAAGAGGCAGCTGAAATGGTGGGAGAAAAGAGAGGAGCTAGTAACTCTAGAACAAAGTATATCCAGAAGTCTTAAAAATAAGAATACATTACTGAATCTGTGATCCATGTCTTTTATTCCCATCATAATGAAATTTGAAACACTGTAGAGTAAACTGTTGAATTGTTGATGCGATTTTAACACTAGGAACCGTGTTTTTGGTTTGTAATACTCGTTGCAGGCCTGAACCAGCACATAAATCACACTCCGTAAAATATCTAATTATTATGAACAACATTTTTGAAAATATTGAGATTTAATTACTGTCTATATTGCACACCTCTAATGTACAGTATTACATGGAAAGTCAAAGTAAATTGGACTAAAAATGTGCAGTAACCCTGGAAATGCTTTTAATCTCAAGTCAGTCCTGTTAACAACATCTTGTGGCCAAAAGATGCAACTCCTGTGACATAAGATCTTATGGCAATCAGGGTTTTGGATTGTGGGGGGAAAAAATCAATTTAATCTATCCATTGTCTGAGCAAATATGAAACATTTAGCAAACTTTAACTTTGACTGTAGTATTCTTTTGCTCCTATCAATTCAACATCAACATCTTGCCATGTTTTTTTCAGTTGGGCTGGCACATGTTTCAGTGTCTCTGCAATGTAGCACTCTGCATCCTTCTCTCCAAGATCGGACTTACATTTCATCACAGGATCTGGAACAAAACAGAAATCACAAATAATATTCAAGTACCATTTATTTATGTACTCAAATGTACTTTATCGGTATCCATATTACTTTCATTGCAAGTTTGTTAAATGCATTTCACTTACAAATGGATCTTATTAACTTGAATCCATGTGTTTTAAACACATATTTGGTCTTTTCTGATACACTAAAGTAGATGCTCATATTTTCCACACAAAAAAACTGCACAGTGATTCACACTTTTAAATGGCTTAACATTCTGCAACGCTTCCCTTGTTTTATGAAAGCAATACAGTATTAAATGGCACAAGGGCAAGTAAATGGTGACACTTTTTATATAAAAAAAAGGGTTAATCCCTTATTAGATCACTATGATAATCATTGCAATTTCGAAAGTAATTCCACATTTATATGCAGGTGACATTCCCAAAATTTTGCTGCATGTATGTGCCCATAGGTCCCAGGGTTCCTACACATTTTGGAAAAGTATGGAATTTGATTTTAGTATTTTCCAGGTCTGGTAAACAAGCTAATCGAGATCTTCCTAAGCATACTACAGTAGAAACTTCCAGGCAGGTGTGTTGAGGCAAGTTGGAGCTAAACTCTGCAGGACACCGGCCCTCCAGGACTGAGTTTGGACACCCCTGCGATTAGCCACAAACACATCTGACTGGCCATTGCATTCACATGCTCAAACACTGTCTAAAGCCCTATTCGCACGGGATTAGTATTATCTGGGGACCTTGTGTGATTTTGAAACATCTGAATTTCGTGTGGTGCATTCGCATGGGATAAGCGAAGCCTGTGATTTTACTCTAATTCACTGACTTATCTCTCGGATACCCATATGTCAAGGCTTTGAGAGTCCCGTTTATGGTCCAGATGGATTTAAAAAAAGAAGAAACTATTATAGTTTTGTGCGCTGTTTCATTACATTTTCACCAGGTTAAAATAATAGATCAAGTCTTTATGCTTGGTTTTTGTAATCAACATTACCTCAAACCTTTTCACTTACTCTTCTGCAAAGTGGTATGGTGGAGCGAATGTGACACACACCCAAATACTATCAAACCAAACCAACCAGCTCGATTCTGCGCAAAAGATGGATACAAAGGCCCACAGCAACAAAAAAAACCTCAAAACTTATATGCGAACCCGCCAAATCTGGCCGAATCACAGAGTGGTCATTCGCACGAGACTATATTATCACAGCACACTCTGTGTTGCCGTAAATATGGTGTGTTCATTTGAGGGGCATTTTTACTTACAAATACAGACATGGCCGCTCGCATGGGAGAAGACTCACAGACAACCTCCGCGAATTATTACAAATGACTGGAGTTCCCCAGGTAATACTAATCCCGTGCTAAGTAGCTTAAGTTAGTGAGAACTTTTTTTTAAAACACTTTGCTCAGTGTTCTGCACGCTCATGAATTCTGCCATTATAACCCACAAAAGTCAGACATGTAAATAAGAGATTCATTGATTATAAGGGAGTTTTTCACAGTATGTAAATTTTTTAATCCCGGACTGATCCAACTTAAGATTGTCATCATAAACAACAGATGGACAAAAAAACAACACGGAGTATAAATCAGAATGATCTTGGGAGTGTAAATTTGCTAATAACTTTCGACGTGTCAGTTTCTGACATTTCCCTTTTAACTTTTTACAGCAATGTTATATTATTTGAAAAATGTTTATGTCGGCTACATTGTTTTTTAATTGTCTATTTATATTAGTATTGGTTCAGCACTAGTAATGAATTTAAATTACTTAGTTTTTCTTCATTTTTTTAAACCCCTAAATATTTCAATATTTTCCAGTAGTTTTTGCTATGGTAACAGAGACCCGGATTTTTTACTGGTATTGGTACGGACTATACTGAAACGACTGGAATCACGGTGACAACCAATAGTTCGGAACATGAACATGACACGCGTATCTGACGCATCCTATTTTCTCACAACCTTTACCTTTCTGAGCCTCTTCAGTCTTAAAGCCAATATCAATTTTTCGCCTCTAAGGTTTCAATTTTCAAAACAATAACAAGGGCGAAGCTTGATTACGCTATGAAGGAGAGTGGAAACGGGGAGATTCTTTTCACCATCCAAGATGTCCGAACCATGTTTTCACTGATGTAAGTGATAAAAAAAGTGTATTACCTGTACCTACGATGGCTTCAAACAATGAATAAATTATATTGAGAAAGCGAGCAAAGAACATTTAACTTTACATTGTCATCTAACAGTATGCCTGACTTTATTCTAGCGTGAGTTTCAGGGATAGTTCACCCCAAAATTAAAATTATTTTCATTATTTACTCACCCTCATGTCGTTCCAAACCCTAAGACCTTTGTTCATCTTCAGAACAAAAATTAAGATATATTTGATGAATTATGAACTCTCTGACTGCTCCCCTAGACAAGCAGGCACTTACATGATCAGGTCCCAAACTAAAATATCCATTGCTTACGTTGTTTACGTTCAGTGGATACGCTCCAAAATGGCACTAAGGTGGAGACAAATTGTTGAATAAAGTCGTCGTTTTTGTTTTCTTTGTGTACAAAAGTTTTTTTTAAAAACCAAAAAAAAAAAAAAAAAAAAACAAAAAAATGTTTTTCTCTAGCTCGTAAACTTACTCTTAGAACCCCTGATGTCACATGGGATTATTTTTTAAATACCGATCTCCTTGCTTACGTTGTCTGTACGTATCGTGAAGACCCTTGCTGTCTATGGGAGGTCAAGAGCTCCTGTTCCATCAAAAATATCTTTGGGGGGGGGGGGGGGGGCTTAAAGGGGTCATATGATGCTATTTTAAAGATCATTATTTTGTGTATTTGGTGTAACAGAATATGTTGACATGCTTTAATGTTCAAAAAACACAATTATTTTTCAAATACTGTACATTATTGTAGTTCTTCTATGCCCCGCCTCTCTCAAACACGTCGTTTCAACAAAGCCCCCTCCTTTGACAAACGCAGTCTGCCCTGATTGGCCAGCTGACCCAATGCATTTTGATTGGCCGAAAAAAAACCAAAAAGAAAAAAAACGCACGCCACTCGGAAATGTACCCCCTTACCATAATTGCGAGCTTCATCTTTCAAATTAAATGTAAAGACAGTAAATAATGTCGTTAGTTTTACCATCATTTCAAGCCCGAAAGGGCAACAGAGTCGCGTGACAGACACAGTGATGATGCAGTACATCAGCGGTTAAGACAGCTGACATGCTATGATTTCTGACAGGCAGTTCACTCTCTTGTGATGTGACCCTGTTCCCCTCACACCCACACACACACAACGCGTTACTCAGTGCTGCGCAAAACTCCTCATTTGAACAGTCAAAAGCAAATACTTAAACTAATAACAAAAATACTTACAGTCGCTGATTCAAAGCGCCAGATTGTCCATTTGCAAAAAGCTGAATTTACCCTTTTTTCTTTTTTGAAATAGCTTTTGTGTACAGCCATCCTTGTACTCTTCTAGGTTTAAAAAAACTGTCGTCCATAAAATGCATTGTATCTGGGTTGTGCTGTTCTGTTGTAAGTAAATCTTAAGCAATGATTCCTAATTGCATCTATTTCTGGAAGGCCAAATAAAGTGCTTTTTGCTTTCGCACTGAAACACACACACCATCTCCCTGACATGGCTGCATCAACACTACTTGCGTTCCTGAACCACGCTTTCTTTCTTTGCATGAACATTTGGGCGAATTATGCAAATATTCCACATAGTGAGGTAGATATGTGGGGCATGTTAGAACGAGGCGTTTTAGGAGGGCGTGGTTGACTCTTAATTTTATAAAGAAATCTCTTTGGATTTGAGACTTTAGTCCTTGCAACATTACAGATCTTCTTTATGCACCAAGAGCTTTGAACACTCCAAAGATGAGAAGGGAAAAATTTTAATCGCATCATATGACCCCGTTAATTTGTGTTCCGAAGATGAACTTGGTCCTTACGTGTTTGACGCCATGGGGTAAGTAGATTAACATCAAATTTTAATTTTTGGGTGAACCATCCCTTTAAAACACTTCTGTCCGGATCGAGAAGCCAACTAGCCAAGAAGTTTTGACTTTCAACGATCTATCATGTGCCTTTGCCACCATGAAAACTTGCCAGTGGGCCTTTGTAATGAAATGGTAGCAGTCGTCCATAGCTGTTGTAAGAGCAATATGTTATATGTTGTTACTCGTAATGTGACCCGCCATTTGTGCTAGCCCCCTTTTTTTTCCTGAATTAGGGATTTTAATCCATGGACTGTAGTTTTGACCCTTTTAGTCGTTCAGTGTGACAGAACACAGTCTTGGTCTACACAAGTGCTCCTGCCAGGTTGCATCTTCTCATGTCTGCTGCAAATTTTGACGTGAAATAACCCCTTTTGCTTCTGCGCACACATGTCTGTTGTTGTGTATTTTGTCTCTGATCTTGCCTCCTCTGAAGATGTTTGGCCTCTTGAAAAAGAATCTTCTTCAATTTTTTTTTTTCCTCCATGACGGTTGATGGCCACTAACCAAGAAAGAAAATATTTTTTTCTCTAATTCCCAAAAAGCCTCTATACTTTCTCCAGTCACAAAGCATTACTATACTAAGCAACTGAACTGAAACTTTACAGAGCAAGTTTTTCAGTCCAGGGCTATTTTCAGTATATGTCCACAGTGACAGAGCACGCGCGTTCATACGTTTGCGTATGAGCCTATTTACAAACAAGAGAACATTTAATGATTCCAAAGTCACTTAATACCTAATTCTAGGTGTTTTAAATAACATCCTTTTGTTGACTGATATGGTTTCACATAACAGAACGAGGCAGAATTTATACTATTTATAGTAATTCTATACAGCCGATAAAGTCTACACTGCATTATAAATATACTTTATTATTAAAATACCTGAGATGGCTTGAAGAACACTGATAAAGCATATATTGTCACAATCATATGTTTAATGTATTGGATGTTCCTCGGTAAAACTATCATCAGGCCCCTATCTGTATTTTAGCTGCTTTTGTCCATATTAGGGATTTCCTGGAGCGTCATCAGTTCTATTATTTCTGTGATGCATATGTGGAGTTTCTGCGCAAGGGCGCCTTCCGGCTTCCAGTATGAATGAAACAGACGTTACATTTAGGGGTGCGGTATCGCTCCGATACTGCTGTTTCCTGTCGGATCGGTGTATCGGTCAAACAAGACCGATCCAAATCCGATATTGTGTGTATACTATTCTGTGTTTTTGTTAAGCCCCACGAAAGGCACAAAAACATTATAAAGCACCATAAAGTTTTCATGCACTATATTCCAAGTGTTCTGAAGCGGTTCCATAGTAGGTACAGATGAATATTTAAGTCATTAAATTCAAGTTCACATGAACTGTTCTCTCCGCTGCGGCTGTCTGTCATCCTCCCTTCAGCATTCAAACCTTTTTCGAACCAAATGCGATACAGTCGAGCGCGTAAACTTGCTATCTAAGATGATACAATATTCCTATTGTTATACTTGATCTGTAGATAAAGATCAGTGGTTTTGCATAAAAGGACTTTATCTTGCTGGAGTTTAGTGCTGTTTCTAAATCATGTTACTTTCTACCGGGTGTCTGTTAGAGATCACTACACTGGAGTAGAGAGCACTATGAATTGTTCTTCACGCGCACAGTAACTGAAATTTTAAAACTGTTAAAAGAAAAGGCTCAATAAACTATCGCACAGATATACTGTACACTATGCATTAAAATCCTCTTCCCTTTGTGCTTTGAACTTTTCTATGCTGCGCGCTGTGACTCCGTGTGTTGCTTCAAGCGCATCATTCTGCGCTCGGGATGCGCATAAGCGCTTTGTGCCCCTCTGTATAGGAGCCTTTCATGTTATAATACTTTTACGCAATGAAATCTTGTTAATAGCCTTTCTTGTTCTGTCCTATACTATGTTGCTGCCTCCATTACTGTGCTATACATTAATTATTAATAGCCTTTCTTTTATAGTATATTCAATATAAATATATTGCTTGTGTTTTTCATGAATCTATTTTACCACAAAGACAATGTTTACATTGACCAGATGTAGCCCGACCCTTACTCACTTTAGATTTGTTCCCACAAAATGGTTTTTTTTTTTTACTAAAAGTTTAGATTTTATAAAATTTTGTGCACTCATGATTTTTCTAGAGTAATTTTTCCTACTGTATTATCCACTAACCTAGTTTATGAGGAGGGATCGGCATTCAAACGAAAATAATAGTCGAAAATCGCTGGTATTCTTCATTTATTATGTGCAAATCACACCCCTCCCCCAACTGCATGCACAAACACCCATAAACGGAGAGAGACGGGATTCAGGCTTTCAATCTGTATGATAAACTGTTTAATTTAGAAGATAGGCTACCTTAACTGATTGTAACGTGCTGAAACATTAATATAATAAACATAATGAATGATGGCACTTATTAACATAACAGTCTGTTGATTAGCATAAATCAACTGCTCATAAGGCTAAGATATTTCCATTTTAAAAAATGGAACCCCTAAATGAAATAGATACGAGATAGGAGGAAAAATATACTTCAATATCTTCTGTCTGTCGCAATTAGATGAATAATTATTATTATTTTAATATGCGGGGCATTGAAACTGCTTTTGAATGCACGATTGCTTTTTAGTTTCACTTTCACTTTCTAGATTCGCGATCACAAGGACTCTATACAATGTAGCGGCAGTATTACCACACATTTTACAAGATTAGATGTTTGTCAGTGGTGCTCAGGATCTATAAATCATTCACCATCATCCTATCAGTCATCTCTCCTTACTCTGTTTATGTGGTAAATGAAATGTTATGTACTGTAATGTAACCAGGCTACTGCTAGCAAGCGGCTAAACATGTCCCTTTAGTGGCTCCGTAGATCGTGTTGTTTGTTTTCCGCGCCTTTCTGAACATGGATTCAGCCACACTTCTAACCCAGTCGGGGGTGTTTGTGGTCCACACATAGCTCTTATTTGACATCGTCCCAAATTACTGTAACTGTTATATGCTACACAAGTCTACAGTGTGCGCATGAGACAATGTGTTCTTCAGTTGTCTTTAGCCCTATTCACACGGGATTAGTATTACCTGGTGACCTCCAGTCATTTGTAATAATTGCGGAGGCTGTCTGTGATCTTAATCCCGTGTGAATCGGCCATGTCTGTAATTTGTAATGTAAAAATTCCCCTGCAAATGACCTACCATATTTCACTGAACACAGAGGTGCTGTGATAATATTAGTCTCGTGCGAATCGGCACGTAATCTCTGTGATTTGGCCTGCATTTGGTGGGTCGTATATAATTTTTTGAGGTTTTTGTTTGCAGTGTGCCTTTTTATCCATGTTTTGCGAAGAATGGAGCTGCGTTGGAGTGTTTGACAGTATTCTGGGTGCTGTCATCATATCGCTACACCATACAATTTGCAGAAAGAGAAAGCTAAAAAGTTTTTGAGGTTAATGTGTTACAAATAAATCAAGCATAAAGCTTGAGATATTATTTTAACCTGGTGAAATGTAAATGACACAGCGCACAAAACGATATTAGTTTCTTTTTTTAAAATCCATCTGGAGCATAGAACGGGACTCTCAAAGCCTTGACATCCGGGTATCCGGGAGACAAGTCAGTGAATTCGAGTAAAATCACAGGCTTCGCTTAACCAGTGTGAATGCACCACACGAAATTCAGATGTAGGGGGATAATTTCAAAATCACACAAGGTCCCAAGATAATACTAATCCCGTGCGAATAGGGCTTTTGACAGCTTTTAGGTGCGTTATTGCAGCGGCACCCTCTGCTTACATGAACACCTCAGCCCGGAAATAATGGTGAACATTTTTAAGAAAATATCGCACAACATATCATTTCTCTAATTAATCAACTAATTGAATATTCGAAATCATGACCCTCCCTAGTTTATAGTAGCATTTTTGTCATAGATTATGATTATATGTTTATTCACTTGTTGGTTTTCTTTACAATTAAGTTGTCTATATGTGGTAGGTTGTGTTTAACACCAAAAGAGGATGATCAGTCACCATCGAGGTATGTAAATTCATACCCGAGTAAAAAAAAAAAAAACTGCGCTGGTATTGGATCGTTATTGGTATCGGCCGATACTCAGAATTTCTGGTATCGGATCGGGATTGGTTCTGAAAAAGTGGTATCGAGCCAGCCCTAATTACATTACATGCTGTGTGTTCTCACAAATTATTTTTTTTCTCTCGGTGGATGCATTGTAATTTCTTAATTTTTGTCAGGAAATCTTGTCATATATAACACATATAGGCATATATAAACGAAACGAAGAGCTGAATTAACATTATATTCTGAAATATAAAATAAACATAATTTAAAGCAATGAAATTAATAAAACATCAATTTGTAAATGCACCAATGTGCAAGTATTTTTAGTGTTTATATAAATAAAATACAGTAAAAAATATCTCTAGAACAGTTACAGTACCGTATACAGTATAAACATCATTATGTCTGTGGAAAGTCCCCATAAAACCCAACATGTGTATGTGAGTGTTAGGTAAACATTAGATGTGTATGTATATGATCAGTAAAATTATGTTAGAGCTACAAATCTTTTTTTTTTTATATCAATGCTTATGGATATTGTATAAAATGTATATGATGCTGACACAATATTATATATTAATATGATTGTATATTAAACTTAACAGCAGTTCCTGCTTGTGTGACATTAATAAATTGGATGCCGATCATTGCATTTCACTGGCAGACTGTAACGTTCCTTTAAAGAAAGCTGAAGTGATATTTTGACACTAGCTGCTCTTCTGCTGCCTCTGCAGGTCATTCATGATAGTTCAGAGTGACGTGTGACCACGGTACAGGAAACAGAGGAAAATATCTCTGTTTATCTCTGAAATATCATTCATTTAAACCTGATGTATACGAAATAATTTTACCTGAAAATAAAAATATATATATTTTTTTAGTAAAGGTTTGCGGATGTTTTTATCCTGAAACACTTTTGATTTGTAATGGAAATCACCATGTTGTTTTGATGGGTGGTAAACGTCAATATGAGGCGAGTTGGGAATGAGAACTAACAGCCTCTTTAGGGCAGCAGAGGAAAACTGCTAAGTAAAGAACATGACGTTTTACTCAAGGTCTCTTTCAATACCTGCACTTGCAGTCTTCACGCTTGACCACTTGTACTTACATTGTCACTTATTTTGTAATTGGCCCAAATGTTCAAGTGGGTGTGAAGAGATTGCAAATGTGTGCAGAGCTTTTGATTACATGATTGGACGCATTCTTGTAGTAATGCAAGGAAAGTATTTACATAGCGTTATTTTCAATATTTTGCACTTTAAAATACATTTCTAACTGCTCGCTAGTCTCACGATTTCAGAGCATGTGAGTTCCTGAACATGATGAATGATGGGATACTGTTAAGGCCCAGATACACTTAAGACTCTGTTGCGTCAGTGTAAAATTGTGTTGTTTGATCCAATTAATTCTAAATGTATTATTAATAGAAAACATCTGAGGAAATTAAGACTGCCTACAGAACGGTGTCTTATTTTTCAGTAAAACTAAAACATAAAACACTGGTCAATAGCTTTGGAAGTCTGAACATCGACATAGAGAAGTAGTAGAATAGGTCAGACAATAGTCTCTCAGGTTTAGCAAATTGACAGGAAATTTCTATGTAACCACAGATTGAGTTCCTGTTCTTTTCATAATAGGCGGAAAGCTGTCAAAACATCTACTCCTCATATCTGGATATTCATTTCTAGGAATAAGTTGCATGAAAAATAGCTCATAAGAATCAAATGTTTTATAAAAATCTTAAAACCAAAATAAATCTCTCATCTGAAATCAGAGAACAGTATTAATATTAGAAATAAATAGACGAGATCTATTATAACGGAGGGAACACAGGAAGAGTGCGGATCCATCTGCAAGGCTTTATTCACAAGAGACGTGGTCAAAAACAGGCATAGGTCAGACAATGGCAAACAGGTATATTGATGGCAAGGCAAGAGGGATAATCCAGGTACAAGGCAAAGGTCCAGGCAGGGGCGAACAGTATCCAATTGGGTGAGACTCGATGGATAATCCAGGTACACAGGCAGTGATCAGAACACGGGGAAACAGACAAGGCAAGATGATGAAAACAAGGAAAACAAGACAGTTTGTAATTCTCAGTAATGCAGCTATCGCTAGATGAGTGATAAACGCAGAAAAATACATGAGACTAAAACAGAAAACACGGAATGGCACGGTAAGGCAGCTAACACTTGGGGAGTGGAAAATGCAGAACAATACACGGCGATCTGAACAGAAACTGAGAGAGTGTTAAACAGAGTGTGTAATGGCTCTCAGGTGAGCGTGTGAAAGTGACGGCTGTGTGATAAGTGAATTCAGCTGTGTAAGTGCAATGAATCATGGGAACTGTAGTCCGGAGTGACATGTAACAGTCTGTGTAGTGTGAGAGTCAATGTAATGGTAGAATGACCTCTAGTGGCAATCGGCCGGAAGGCCACGGACCGGATTCGTGACAGTTATTAAGAAACTAAAGTATAAATGTTGTAATTATGAAGACATACAGTGGGGCAAAAAAGTATTTAGTCAGCCACCAATTGTGCAAGTTCTCCCACTTAAAAAGATGAGAGAGGCCTGTAATTCATCATAGGTATACCTCAACTATGATAGACAAAATGAGAAAAAAAAATCCAGAAAATCCCATTGAAGGATTTTTAAAGAATTACTTGTTAACTCCCTCGTTAAAATATTATTTGGTCACCTAACCACACGCAAGATTTCTGGTCTGCCCAGACCGTACGTCTTCTTTAAGAGGCTCCTCTGCCTCCACATCATTACCTGGATTAATAGCATCTGTTTGACCTCATTATCAGTATAAAAGACACCTGTCCACTACCTCAAACAGTCACACTCCAAACTCAAGTTTGGCCAAGACCAAAGAGCTGTCAAAGGTGACACCAGAAACAAAATTGTAGACCTTCACCAGGCTGGGAAGACTGAATCTGCTATAGGTAAGCAGCTTGGTGTGAAGAATTCAACTGTGGGAGCAATTATTAGAAAATGGATGACATACAAGTCCACTGATAATCTCCCTCGATCTGGGTCTCCACGCAAGATCTCACCCCGTGGGGTCACAATGATCACAAGAACTGTGAGCAAAAATCCCAGAACCACATGGGGGGATCTAGTGAATGACCTGCAGAGAGCTGGACCAAAGTAACAAAGGCTACCATCAGTAACACTGCGCCGCCAGGGACTCAAATCTTGCAGTGCCAGACGTGTCCCCCTGCTTAAGCCCGTACATGTCCAGGCCCCTCTGAAGTTTGCTAGAGAGCATTTGGATTATCCAGAAGAGGATTGGGAGAATGTCATATGGTCAGATGAAACCAAAATATAACTTTTTGGTAAAAACTCAACTTGTCGTGTTTGGAGGAGAAAGAATGCTGAGTTGCATCCAAAGAACACCATACCTACTGTGAAGCATGGGGGTGGAAACATCATCCTTTGGGGCTGTTTTTCTGCAAAGGGACCAAGCCGACTGATCCATGTAAACGAAAGAATGAATGGGGCCATGTATCGTGAGTTTTTGAGTGAAAACCTCCTTCCATCAGCATGGGCATTGAAGATGAAACGTGGCTGGTCTTTCAGCATGACAATGATCCCAAAACACACCGCCCGGGCAACGACGTGAGTGGCTTCGTACGAAGCATTTCAAGGTCCTGGAGTGGCCTAGCCAGTCTCCAGATCTCAACCCCATAGAAAATCTTTGGAGGGAGTTGAAAATCTGTGTTGCCCAGCGACAGCCCCAAAACATTACTGCTCTAGAGGAGATCTGCATGGAGGAATGGGCCAAAATACCAGCAACAGTGTGTGAAGACTTACAGAAAACGTTTGACCTCTGTCATTGCCAACAAAGGGTATATAACCTGGCGAATAAAGCTAATTCTGATTCTGATTCTGATTCTGATAACAAAGTATTGAGATGAAATTTTGTTATTGACCAAATACTTATTTTCCACCATAGGGGGGGGGGATTTGCAAATAAAATTCTTTAAAAATCCTACAATGTGATTTTCTGGATTTTTTTTATCTCATTTTTCTGCTCATAGTTGAGGTATACCTATGATGAAAATAACAGGCCTCTCTCATCTTTTTAAGTGGGAGAACTTGCACAATTTGTTGCTGACTAAATACTTTTTTTCCCCACTGTACTAGGTTTGGGAGTAACGTAATAAGTGCAGGGGAAGACATGCTTTCATAATACTTGCTGTGACAACTTGCAAAAAGAAAAAGTTTTAATTGTTCAGTGAACAATCTGTAGAATTCAGAAGAAAACTGTCCAATGCTGGAAATTTGAAAGATTAATAGCTTTAGTGACCAAATAATGAAGCTTTATTTTATTATGACAAACTCAACATGAAGCAAGAACACTTTTTTTTAGGCCAAAAAAGAAGGCTGTACAGATTCAGCTTAATGTAACATTTGATTCACAATATAGTCAGTATGAGAGAAAGTGAACCTTCATTTTGCCACTGTTCCTTCTATATGGCAGCTTGAAATATTTTTCAGCAAAATATGAAATAGGCCATTACAGACATGAAAATTAATGCAGGTAATGCTACGCCAACACCAATCTGGTCTGATCCTTGGTTTGCTTGTTCAATAGATTTGTTTCCTTTTTCTGCTGTTAATTCTGCAACAAAACAAGTTCAGAAAAATCAACTTTACTGCACTGTAATACAGATATACTCTATACTCATTTATACTCTATACAGCAGCGTTCAGGCTGGAATACAGACTATTTTTTATTTAAAAATAAAAAAGAGCTAATTTCACAAACCCTTGATGTTCAGTTGTATAGTTTCCTGTTCATTTGAGGGTGTGATGAGGCAGCTGAACTTTCCTGCATCGGTGTGTTGAAGTTTGTTGAGTTTGATTGAGAAGTTTCCTCTCAGATACTCATCAGGGAAAGTTTCCGATCTGTTCTTGTACCGTGGGTCTTGTCCCCATACTACATCTTCACCCTTGATTATATCATACACAATCTCACTGTTATTGTGTCTCCAATGCACATCAATGTCTTGAAGTTTAAGATCATGTTCAGTTGAAGAACACGGCAGGACAACAGAACTGCCGATAACACCTTCTACTGTGACCTGCAGACACACTGAAATGACAGAAACTTTGATTATAAACAGTTGCATGAATTTATCTTTCAAATGTAGTTTGTTCAGATGCTCACCTTTGTGTATCAGCACGGCAAATACACAGATAAAGCAGCAACTGGAGAAACAGAAAAGAAAAAAACATGTTCCTTTAACTTCAACCGATTATCAACCGATTATCAACCGATCATGCCAGTTAGAAATGCTCTCTGACTTGCTGTGTCAGCACTTTCACAAAATGCAAGTAAACACAGTTTCTATTAAACAGTTGTACAAACTCAAAGCATGATGGGAAGTGATTCGGTGCTGATAAAGCTTAATGCACACTGACTCAGAACCATATGGAGTTTTGGTTTTGTCAAACATGTTAGTCTTTTAAATGAAAACAATATATATTAAGCTAAAATTAATTTTCCTGTTGGTCTAAATTCAAGGCAAAGCATTAAAAGAGCCGAATGCAAAAGCTTTTACATAGAAAGTATTTCTATTACTAAGACAAAACTGTGATTGTATCGCGTGACACCCCTTTTCCCATTTCAGTGTTTGTCACAAAAATTACACTCCAAGAAACCATGCATAGACATATTATATTCACTAAATCTCCACACATTAATCAAATTAATCCCTTATTAATCTTGACCTAATGTAATTTTTTTTTTATTGTTTACTTTAATAGTTCAATCTGAATGAATAGTCTATTGCCATTATCTTCCTTTCAATTAAAAATATTTGTAAAATTAACACTGAATTGGATTCAGCGTAACTGGATTTCATTTGCCGGTTGTAAATTGTCACCAACTTGTCAAAATGCATAAATTAACAAATGTTTCCATTAATTCCCCTTCATAATAAACTGGATATTGCATAATTATCCTGCAGTTGCTAAACTCTCCCACATGAAAAAAATACTATAGTAATTTATAGTAAATACTATAAAGTTTTGTAAATACTATAATATACACAGTATAATACACTTTACTATAGTATAGTTGAAAAACACTAATGAATGCTACAGCATACTGTATTATTAACTATAGAGAACTGATAAACTAATAAATACTGTAGTATACTTTATACAGTCTACTGTAGTAAAAACTAGTGTATTGTAGTATAATATACCCTATAGTTGTAGAAAACTTAGTACAGTATTCAGTGAAGTAATTTGTTTATATTACTATAGTTGTTATATTACCACAGCAACTATAGAATTATCACAACAAATTAATTCAAGTATTTTAACTATAGTATGGTTCAAAAACACTAGAGTATTTACTATAAATTACTATAGTATTTTTTCATGTGGGCTGAATTTAGCAGTAAATGTTGTTTTTAAGAAAGCATCTTCACCCGTTTACCCTACTGGAAAAATCTTTTATATCTGTAATGCTCTGTAAGACTCTGCCAATAAAATTACTAGCAAATAAAAATAGAAGCACCATGCCCATAACATGCTAATATACAAGCTAATGCTAAACATGCAACATATATGCTAATGCTAAACCAAAATAATTGTTTCAGCTCTTTCTCTGCGTATTAACCTGTTACTCGTTAATTAATCAAACAATGATTCATGCATTAATGATGTTGAAAGGGTTTGTTTGTTAATGCTAGTTAAAGTGATGACCTTAACAAACAAGGTCAAATATGAGCGTTCATCACTTTTTGCACGTGTCACAGAGTTCTGAATGAAACGTGTGAAGTATAATGCTTTTAGTGAAAACAAAACTTCATTAAGAAATCATAAACATACCTGAAGATCATGATGCCCTGGTATAATTGATGTATATTTTACATAGAATTTCTAAAATACTACATATCGTGACTGAACCTTTTCACGTTTACAAGTTCTGCAACGGATGTCGTCGTAGATGACCCCACAGGGTCAAAATAACTCTTCCGCTGAATGATATTAGACGTAAGTGATGTCAACAGTAACCGGGTGAACTGATCAGAAATGCGTACCAGATATTTGTATATTCAAGACTTATAACTGGCAAGTTGACTTTCACGTTTTTCACATGTCCTCTGGCTCTTGATCTTCTAGTGAATTTGCACCATTATTAATATCGAACATGTTTCTAATCTCATTATATCTCCAATCATCTGTCTGGACTTTAGTTCATCAATAAAAGACATGACAAAAGCTTAGTTTTATTTCTCATCTTCATTGGTTAGACTAGACAATATTGTGCTAGTTTCACAAAAAAATGGTGAGTTACGTTTGATATATAATAATAAAAATAAACTGGGTCATCTATTTGCACTAAGTGTAAATAACATATTTTCTTAGTGTAAATAGCTATAGATTCTATTTACACTGTTAAAATAGCAGGGTTTCTGCTATTTATACTACTTAATGGAAATAGTGGCAATTATCTGCACCTCAGTATTGTAATACATTATAAAACAGTATGCAATAATAACTTATTGAGTTTAAATTTAAATTTTAATTCAAATTATTAAATGGATGCCACCTTATTGGGACAATACAGCCCTCCCTACACCTAGCCTAACTCTACCCGATACTTTATTTTCAACTTTTTGATTATTTCCTTCATGCTTTTCTGATGTGGTTGATCGCGTCAAAATGAGTATGACACAAGTTTTACCATCTGCGCCACTGGAGCTGGAACTGTTGACTGTCTTTTGTAATGTTGACTAGCCCAATCACACATTGGTGTGTTGAGTTAGTGTAAATAGCCTGTGCCAACAAGGCGGGCTATTTGCACTTAGTGTAAATAGACACTCCGGGTTTTTTTTAGCAGGAAGCTATAGTCGTCCTCATGACTTATGTCACATGGATTGATCCTATAAGTGAAATAAACAGCAGCAAATTGAATAAATGAGTAAATGTACTCAGACTTACACGAGTAAAACTCCTCTAGGAAAATGTTGTATTCTGGATCCTGATCCTCAAATGAAATATTTCTCTGATGTCCTTAATGTAATGTCATGTCTTGAATTCAGTTTATCACTGTAAAAGCAGCACAGGATTGCAGAGCTTCCAATAACATTCTTTTATATCCATTAACTTACAAACAGCTGACATTTTTCCACAAGACGAAATGACCTTTTTTCAGATCTGGGCTCAATCCAGAAAAATCTGCCTCATAGTTCCTCTCGCTTGTTTTGATCGTGACATATTGATCAGTATTGTGAGACTCGAGGGTAATATACTCAGATGATCTGATGGGAGGGACTCTGGGTATTTGTTGACTAGATATGCAAACAGATGGGCAAGTATGGTGTGGTTTGTGGTTTTGTTTATTTTACATACTCATTTTATAACTACAAGAGAAAGCAAACAACTCACAGCTGTATTCAAACTTTGCTTGTTTATAGGCATCAGCATGTAGGTTTGGTTGAATGTTAGTTGTTTTAATTTAATCAAACTTTTTGAATTCATTGACACACATACATTTGTTCTATTGAAGATTCAAGTGGCTTTATTGGCATGGTAAAAAAGGCTTTACATTGCCAACGCATTGGTAACATTAAATTACAGACAAATATTTACACAGAATGTTTTTTTAAAAGTTTGATTAAATAGTAACAAAGAGACAGAAAAGGCATTATTATGGTTCTGCATTGGTTAGCATTTTATCATGACAGGACCTCACAAAACCAGACAATCAGGTTTACATTTCTCTCATATTCTTTTGTATTGAATGTAGGCTATTATAGCGTTTTGTATTATGTTTTTGTAGTATATGCTTTTGATGCTTATTCTCATCATACTGTTTCTGAGATTTACTGAAGCATTCAGTTCAGGGGCGTCAATTGGGTACGGCAGGGTTTTGCGGCTTCCTGGTCAGGTCAATGAAAAAATATATAATTCCGTTAATCCTGCAATAAAAGTATTACTACTACATGTATCATATAATTTGTAATTGTTAAATAAAAGAGAAAAGTAATGAATTAAAGTGATCTGGTTGTTATATCCCTATATCGTGAGTTCAACGGCGCTGCTAGGTGATTTTGCCGCGTTGAGTATTGTAGCCAGTCAGGCATTTCTGTTAAAATAATTCTGGTTCTGAGAATCTGCTAAGTATCTCTCTGAATGAGTTTCTTCAGGGTAAATTTACTAAGTTTTCCTGTACGCAGATCCCCTCATTATAACAAACAAAGCGCAGACGATGTAAATATTCATTGATTATAAGGTGAGTATTTAAAGGGGTCATATGATGCAATTTAAATTTTTCCTTTCTCTTTGGAGTGTTACAAGCTCTTGGTGCATAAAGAAGATCTGTAAAGTTGCAAAGACTAAAGTCTCAAATCCAAAGAGATATTCTTTATAAAAGTTAAGCGTCAACCACACCTACCTAAAACGGCTCGTTCTAACATGCCCCCACATATCTACATCACTATTTGGGCGGCATTATGCAACTCTTCCCACATCTTCACGCAAAGAAAGAAGGCGTAACTTTTATTCTTGCTGTAGTATTGTTGCCGCCGCCGCCATGTCGTGAAGGCGCTGTGTTCGTTGTGAAAGTGAAACTACATTGTTTGGTCTTCCAAAAGAGCACGATATCCGCTTCGTCATGCCTAGAGCTGATCCGTGCTGGTCGCTGAGAAAATACATCAACTTCGCGCTGTCGATCGCCGGATCGGCTTTCATCGTGGACGAAGCGGAGTCCAGCCCGGGTCGTCACATGTGGTTGCCGCAGGCATCACAATATGGTAAGGGACGTAACATTTCCGTCAAACGCTTGAGGAATTCGGCCAATCACAAACACACTGGATAGCTGGCCAATCACAACACACCTCGCTTTTCAGAACGATGAGCGTTGAAAAAGAGAACGCGTTTCAGAAAGGCGGGGCATAGAGGAGAATCAATAAATGTGGAAAATAATGTGTTTTTTTAACCTTAAACCACAAAAACACATTTCATTACACCAAATAATGTTATAATAAGGTTCTTTTAAGCAGCATCATAGACCTCTTTTTTTTTTTTAAAGTAACGCTTTAGATTACAGCTATAAACAGAATTTACAGCGTACCTATTTGTAACTATAGAGTACCTCCACAGTACCTACTCGTAGGTATAAGGGAACAATATGCAACGTTTGGGGAATAAGGGGGTAATAACCTGCGAAATTATAAAGCATTTATACTGAAAGTATTTTATAACTAAAGGGCACCTATTCTGAAATTACGTGGAATGTATGACACACAGATCGAAATTTTCCGCGTGAGCATATCTTATAGCTGTACGTATGTGTAGGTAAACGGAAACAATGTGCAATGTTTGGGGGATAAGGGGGAAATGACTTGGAAAATTAAATGTATTTATAATGTTAGAATAGTTACACCTTACTTATAAAATACTAAGATTATGTGTTATGCATGACCTACTGTGTTGGGCAACAATATTATGATTTAGAACAAGTTGCCTTATTGTAATAACACAAAATATATGATGCAGTATATTTGTACACTACGTACTGGGTACTTATTGTATTATTACAACATATATCTTATACAAATAGTAAACTGTAGTCTACTATAGTATAATTTAGTAATTATAGTAAAGTTAAAACCACCATAGTCTTTATAAGATTTTACCACATAAAAATATATGCTATAGTATTTACTAGTGTTTCTTTATGTGGGATCATGGAGATTACTGAACAACACAGCTGAAAGTATGGGGAAATGATGTAATATGATTTGGTTTAGAAATTTCCATATGAAAATTTACCTGATGAAAGAGCATTGCATATGGTCAGCTCAGCAGCGAGTCAGTCAGCAGCATTGTACCATTGTACAGAAATATAACATCATAATACACAACACATGTATATCTACTGTATAATTGATGTTTTTTTATAGCTGTAGTGCTGAGCTTCCGTATGTGGTTCGAGGCAAGTAGAATAAAATGTACTACATTTTTCTTAACTACTGTGCAAACATACATCGTTGTTATATGTAGTTATTGTGTAAGTGTATCATCCGTGGGCTGTAATTGAAAGTGATCCCTTGTTGCCCTCTTGTTTCGTGTAGTTACGGGGTATGTGTAATAAACATAAAAACATCCTAGATTCTCTTAACTGTATTGTACACATTATTAACTTTATCCAAAACAGACATCATTTAAATTAATCATTATCAAAGTTGCATTGTCCCCGTTATTTTTTATGCTTCTTGCTTCGCTTTTTTACTTTCTCTTCCTTTTCTTTTTTTTCCAGTGAAGACTCAGATGTGGATGAAGGGCTGGAATCCCATGGTTCTTGCAGTTCTGCATTATACATATAAAAAAACAGAAATAAATTAACATTCATACTTTATAAGCAGAGCTGATGTACATGTAATCTGGATTACGTAATCTGATTCTAAAAATTAAGTACTTGTAATTCGATTAAATTACATTATAAAATACTCGGAATCAGACTACAGTTTCTTTTCCATTGATTACATATTCACACAATAGCAATAAATTATTCATAATTTATTTATTTTTCATCTTTTAAATGTTCTTTTCTAAAAATATCCTACCGCTTATATACATTCAGAAAGTTCTTCAAAGACCAGTCACTAGTCAGGTGACTACTTCTCTGATGTGGTTAATGGTCACATGACATGCAGGTAAATAAATATAATAATTTTTTCTAGTAAGTGTTTTATTTTGATTGATGTTATTTTAAAATGATTTAATTTTACATTTTTATGATTTAATTATAACGCAAATAACCCCCGTAGGCTATCAGACAATCTAAGATTGGTCAAAACATGGTTGAAACATGAGGAGCCGAATTCCACAGAGGCCAAAGACAACAGGATGTTCATAAATCAGATCCGAGCACTAGCCAGTCTGAAGCAAGCCTAACCAACTCTTTCACAGAACAGCTTTCAACATTAACACAAAAGGAACACACTGATCATAACAACTCAGGAAGGAGATTGTCAATTTTAGGGCAAGTAATCAAGATTAAATGGTCAAAGAGATGACAGCATGACCATCATGTGATAGTAACCACAATCACGAGCTCTATGGATTGACTTCCCGATCGACGAATGAGAACAGACTGAAAATCCTACGATGAGACCTCTGAACCTCTGTCTTCACAGAAAATGTCCTTAGGTCATGGAGAATGGCACATAAACTGCATTTTCCATGTAAATATGATCTAAATACACTAAAGGAATTGTGAGCAACCTAATAATTTCTAGGATAACTCCATATTATGTATCTAACCACATAGGTAGACTATCAGTTTTATTCTTTAGTGGTATGTATTTTGAATAACCATTGAATAGTTTAAAGAGTCATTCATGTTTAGTATGTGTGTGTTTGAATCTTCTTGCTTGAAATGTTTCTTCCAATCAATATTTTGTAAAATGTATTATATTCTTGTTATATAAATCATGTCCAAATTTATACTCTGCAAGAGTGTTAAAACTCAGACCATGTGCCTGATGAGATAACATTTGATTTATGAATTGGGAGGAGAAATATACAACACCCCTAGCAAAGACAGCATCTAATTGGTCAAAACACCATTTGAGATGTGTCCAAAAGCCCAGTTTAAATACTCAAGACACCATCAAATCACCCTCTTCCGCCCTTTTTTGCCTTTTGTGTATCATAGTTTTGAGCTATGCTTTTTAATCATGCTTCTTTAGTTTTGAGCGTGGTCTGGCTTACACGCCAGCTCCTCTAAAACCATGAGCAGAAACGCCACATAGTCTCGTCAAATTTTACTTCTATTTCTTTACCTTAGTTTATTTTATTTTCCGTTGAGAGTTTCATGTCCCGAGTTAAGTTTTGCCTAACGCCGCATCTCCGAAACAGTGCTGTCTAAAACTTCAACTGCAGACAACAGCTCCGCGTCGCCAGCCAACGCCCAAACACTGGCTTCCCAAGACTGAACTTCCAGCCAATCAGCAACCCGGGGGATACCTGCCCGTACAGGCAACGCAAAGTAAGTACTCCAGATTCTAGTGAACGGTGATTTAATATAAATTTAACCTCAGTCTTTCAAAAATAAATGAGGAATCAGTGCGAGGGATTAATTAAGTTATTGATGTTGTTCGGATCTATGCCTTACACATATTGCTGTAAAACTGGGATTTCACATTTTCATTCTTCTTAAAATAATTATGTCCTAACTTCTGTCTTTCTGCAACTTGTGTGAGTGTGTGTGTGTGTTTATGTGTTAGATTAGTTTATTTGTCTTAGATTTATCCAATAAAGCCTTTTTTATATTGAAAAGAGAAGTATCTTGTTTTTTGTGCTTACAATTTAATGTCTTAAACTGCCGATCTTGTTATTGTGCTAATTAATAGTGTTTTCACTATTTTTTTGGATTTTAATATCCATTGCAGAGTTGATGTTATGCGGCCTGTTCAATGAATCGCTGGCTGTCTCAGTGATCAGCCTTAAAACAGTGATTCTGTCCAAATTCCATATAAAATCTTAAATGATTCCCTTTGAGCTAAATTGACCCGTTTACCTTACACCCCGCAGTTCCTTTATGAACCCCAGGGTGGAAAACCTTTATATGTAAGTAATGTTTAAGGCACTTCATGTTGTAAATGGAAACGAGGGATATTTTCTTTGCATTTTATATCAGTATTAGCGGATGTAACGATTACACCGCGAGCCAGCTTGAAAATCGATTAAATATGTGCCGATTCAAACAGTTGGATGCTAAACAAAACGCGAATCTTTAGGGGTAGGATTTATATGAAGTATGTCTGAGAGGACTTACTGTCTTTAGAAATGCTTTAGATGGTATTTTTTTATACAGATGCTCTGTATAATGCAGTATTAAGGTGCATAAGTGCAGCGCGGCTGTTTACAGACGGAAACTAGGAAATGCTTTTAAGCGCTGGATACCTGAGGGCAGAGAGTGAAGCTGCGTCTCATTCAGTTTGTCTGCTGTTTCTGTTTCATGCAGATATTTTTTTACGTATAGTTTCACAAAACTGAAGTCAAAAATTCAGTTTTTGCTTCAAATTTCGAAATCATACAATCTAATTTAAATCAAAAACTTATGCTACATTTATGCAGCATCTTTTTTTGGATCATGATTAAAATACAGTGGTTGCCTCTCATTTTAAATGGAAAGCGCACAGACAAAGCCTTAGTTTGTTTATATGAAGAGATTATTTTATTTGTGTAACTTATTTATTTTATTTGGGGCTTGTTTAAAAAAAAAAAAAAGAATGTAGTTTTGTTATTTACATTTACAATATATTTAAATAGCAAACACTTTTATCCAAAGCGACCTACAAATGAGAACAACAGAAGCAATCAAAACCAACAAAAAAAGCAATAAATTACAAGTGCTATATTAGTATATTATAGTTATATTTAAATTTCACAAAGAAACATACAGCATTTTGTCCAAGCAATAATAAAAGGACAAATTTAATTTATAATTTGTCTTAAATCTCATTTTGTTAAAAAAAGAAATCGTGAATCGAACCGAATCGTGAGTTGAGTGAATCATTCTAGTAGTATGTAAAGTATAGTATAGTAACTTTAGTCACTATAATCGTTAAAAAAAAAACAACATTGCATGCTGCTTCTGCGTTAGACTGATGCTAGCTGAACAGGATTTACCGCAAGTTTTCAAAAGGGCGATAATCAAACACGGTTTTGATGATAATTACATTTTAAACGATAATCCTAACCGCCAGAACATTTTCCAGGTAATCGTTCCATCCCTAATTCTGATAACGTCATTCGACAAAGTCTCAGCAATTGCAATGATGAATTGCAATTGCAATCATTGTTTTCTTTGCTGGAAAAAGCATACATTCTCTAGAAAGTAACAAAGTAGTCTTCTTCACTCTTTAACCTGTTAAGCACATAAAACAAACATTTATGCAGAGCTGATAGATTCCCGTTATTTATTTTGGCTATTGAAAACATTGACGTAGGAAGAAATCGATGTAATTTAGGCTCAAATATGATCGTACATGCGTTTTAAGTAAGGCCCCAGGTTTATAATAGACAATCCCAAATCTTCATGTCTATCTAAAATATTACAAAAACAGTGTGCTCTCAACTGTTCAGTTCTGCAGAGAAACTGTATTTGCGAATCATTTTAATAAGTATTTAAGCCTCATTACAGCAGAGAAACTATGCTTATTTAAAGGGGCCCAATTATGCTTTTTCACTTTTTCAACATTAGTTAGTCTGTAATGTTGCTGTTTGAGCATAAAAAAGATTTACAAAGCTCAAAGTCCACTTCAAAAGGAGTTACTTAACAGAAATCACTTTTCAAAAACTACAACAAACGACTAGTTTGAACTACAATGCATGATATCACACATATCGACGAATGGGACGAGACCTGGTTGAGCTGCACTAGAGAAGGTAACGAGTGTTATCACTATGTCGGCGACACGCTCGCTTTCCCAAGGCAGACGAACTTAGAGTGGTTACAATCATCCAGGTTTAAATCGCGCTCAAAATTTACGCAATATAATCTGAAGGGGCCTCAAAGCTTACGCTCGGGGCAGGACATTTCCCGCCAGGCGCGCAGTGTGCCAATCACATCACACACTGGCCCAGCTAACCAATCACAGCACATTTCGTATTTCAGAAGGCAGGCCTTTATTTGATACAGGAACTATTCAAGCCGTTAATGCCAGATTGAGGAGAGAGTGGTTGTAATAATGTAAAATATGTGAAAAATAATGTGTTTTTCGAACAACCTAGTATGAGAGCCTGTTCTAGTACACCCCCAAAACAAAATCAAGATTTGGTAAAAGAGCATAATAGGACCCCTTTAAAGTCACAAATTACCTACTTGTGCCATCTATCACAGCTTAGATCGCTCTTCAAGTTTCGTCTTTCGACGACCTCGTCCTCAAAATTTCAAGGAATTTTTTGGTCTATGTTGGCTTTGTGCAAAAGGATTAGCTGGTTGATGTTCGGTTATCCAACCGCTACCAACTTGTGCTTCATGAGAAGTCTTTCATTTACACAAGTATGGAGGCCACAGGGCAGTATTATTCCCTGCATTTCTCATTTATATGTTTCCCCAGAGGGACATTAGCATTCATTTTCACTGTTATGACAATGATACTGAGTTTTATATATCCTCAAACCTTGAAAACATGCACAATTGAACTAATAGCCGAGAGTATTTCAATGCATCAACTATCCAAAAAATAATAAACCAATAATGAAAATTAATGTGAAAAATCCACAAACTTACAGTTGGGATAACACATTTATTGGAAATAACTGCATCTGAAATCTTATTTTAGATAAGGTCGGGAGTGAAACACGCTTTCACAGTTGAATTTTTGTTTTTTCACTTTGTCGTCTTTCTGTAAAAATGCACCTATCACTAGAGATCCAGAGACTGTTCCTCACATTATGTGCCAGTCTTTCTGTAAAAATGCACCTATCACTAGAGATCCAGAGACTGTTCCTCACATTGATGTTGTCGTTCTTGTTTGGGATATTACCTGTTTCAATGTATATATTTCTGTTTTTTTAGGTTAATGGCCATATCTGCTTGATTGAAAATGCGGTGCACTTGCTATACTTGCTTTGTTAGGATAAATAAGCAACAGTTGTGAAATTAGGCTTGAGTTTGATGCTATGTAATAATAGGAGGGTACGCAGGGGTGAAGAGAGCATGTTTCATCATCAAGCGGAGGTGAGTCAGACGAAGACTACGATGAAGAAAAGGAAGAGTGCTAGACGGTCGTGGGTGCCCTTAAGCAGTATGACATCATACTGATCAGAAAATGTAAATGGTTTGATAATTGAGACTGTTTAGGTTTTTAGGGATTAAAAAAAAAGAGAAAAAAAAAAATGAATTGAGAAGTGATTTTGTATCAGGGAGGGTGGTTGTGTCCAACATGAATAAGACACATTTATATGCAAACACCATGTTAAAGTGAATTTTGCATCCAATGTCCCTTTAACAGTTTGTCTCACAAACAGTTTGATTTAAATAATCTATTATGCAGCAGTTTGTTTTAAACTTACTGGCCATGTTATTTGCTCTCTTAAGTCCTTTAAATGAAGAACAAATGTAGACAGCATGCAGTAACTCCGTCAGCTGGAGAAATGTTTTATAGTGCTAGTAGACTGATGTTTTTTGACAGACAACCTATTTATCATTTCAATCAATATTTACTGTATGTTCAGGTGTGTTAATAATAGTATGAGAACATTTTGTTTGAAACTGAGTGTTTATGACTCTACATTTTATGAAGCTCTGAATATGGTTAACTTCCAAGATTTCATCTGGCTGGAAATAAGTTGTATTCACAAGATAAAAGCACTGTGAGCACTTTTGGGGATGGAAAAAAAATATATTATATTTTTTAGACTATATATTAATTATTTGTCCATTTAATGCATCAGTATAATAACAAATTGGAAGTAAGATCTAGCTGCCCTTGAAGGCAGCATTAGTATTTGTCTGATCATGTGATCTCAACATGTCTGTCCACATGAGGCGACCCCCACTCAGGGTGTCCGCGGGTCCTTAAAAAGTCTTAAAATGTCTTAAAAAACGTTTTTCTAATATAAGGCCTTAAAATGTCTTAAATTCGGATTCGATGGGTCTTAATTATTTTTGGTCTCATTACCGCTAAAATATCTTCAGTCTGTGACGGACCTAATGACTTTACAATCACTGTACAGACCGAAGATGTTTTCTTCCCGCTGTAAGTTACTGCGTCATCAGAGAGAATTGCAGTAAGTTAACAGAATACAGTATACAAGCTCGCGCTGAGGCTCACTCCGTTTGTCTCGAGACTTCAGAACAAATGAGCGTGACGGCACACATAAACTAAGAAGAAACACACTGAGGTAAAAATTAAAATTGTTTAGTTTATTCATAACATGATATAATTAAGTAACACCATGACAAGTAAGCTATTTTACTCAATATTCTCACGACAAAAAACATTCAAAACAGCTACAGAGTGCACGCATTATGTGAAGTCTAGTGCGCGTGCGCATTTAGAGTGCGATCTTTCACTGTATGATTCAGTCTATTAATATGCATTATAAGAATGATCACTTAATTCAAGATAAGGGGGCAGAAAATGTGTATATTTATACTCAAGTTCACACGGAAGAGTGCCTTTTTCTCCAAAAATTACCATATACAAATGTGATATTGATTTTTTAATAAAGTTCAATAAACTAGGTTTTATTAAGAGACTTACATTTTAGACACCATATTGCCTGTTTTTGCACTATTTCGCCAACAAAAATAATTCCAAACAAAGCCACAAAGTTTTGCGTCTCTGAGCAACATGACAATGTTTTGTTCCTGAATTAATCAACCGTTTAAATAATTCGGTTCAATCGCAATGACTCACTAATTAACAGTGACTTGCTGCCACCTTCTGGCGCGTTTTAATTTCAGTTTAAAGATCTTTTCATAAATTATTTCAAATATCAGTATCACTTTTAGGTGTAATATATCAAAACATTATTTTTATAACTGCAGGGTTAAATCATTCAGTCGGCATCAAAACTGTGTGTATTAATAACTCTAAAATGCCACTTTCAGGTGCAGCTTATGGCTAGATTTGCAAAGATAGTTGTTGATAGGATTTCATTTGCTTGGTTAACAGCCCAAATGTCTAGTATTCTAATTGACTGATTACATGTAAGAATTTGACTCAAAAGATAATGCTCACTTATAGAAAAATGGCTTTATAAAGGTAAAATGCCCATAAGAGGTAAAAATCTATTTAAACTTATTGGAAAAGATTAATTTCTATCTGACCACCACACAGAATATGAAGAATATCAAAACTTTAGGAGTCAGCTGTCCATGAAAGTCCTTAATATACCAGCATGATAAAACATTAATCAGTTGAATGAATGACTCACTCATTCAGTGACTTACTGGTAGTTCAGTTGAGAAGTTTGTTGAAAAGTATGCATTTTTCCCCTCAACATTTCTTATTTGTATATTCATAAATGCATTTAAAACATTAATCTCATAACATTATTTATTGCAGTTGTAATTATTGTTATTTGCAGTGTAAATTATTTAATCTGACTGGTAGCAGCCCTATGGTGTATATTGAATTTATTGATAAATTGTAATAATTTGACATGTAAGATGATGCATACATCTAAAAAGTTAAAATAGGCCTTTGTAAAGGTAAATATGCCGATTTAAGTATATAAAAGCTGATAGAACACTGATGAAAATATTGCTTCAGAATAAATTGTTTACTCCACCAAAAATCTCAGTGATGCAGTTATTTTGCAGGGATATTTTGTATGGAATATTGTCTGCTGACATGAAAAGTTCACTGTATATCATAGTAATAAATATAATTTATTACAGCAATGATATTTTGTTTTCTTTTTAATTTAAACATTAAATATTACATATATGTATGTAATAAAATGTGTATTTCCATTACAGGTTTAGGACTTAAATTTCATATAAGGTGGTATTAAAAAGGTCTTAAAATGTCTTCAATTTAACTTGTTCATGTCTGCACACCTGCCCATACAGGTCAAATAAAACCCCTTTAAGTAAGAAACTCATTATGCATCTTCAAACAAATCATGAATTTTCGTAGAGTGGACAGTTTATAGAAGCAAATGAGTGCGTCAGCTTTGAGAATGGAAACCAACCTGTTTGTTCCTCAGTATTTTCATGTTTGTTGATGAATGTTTCTTCAATCTTCATGTCTTCGCTCTCCTCTTTAATAAACGGCATCTTTATAACATTCACATGGATCTCAGTTGCTTCACCAGGGACCGTTTTTTTGTACGTCACCAACTCAGTTAGCTGGATTTGATCGTTGACGATTTGGCATGATCTTGGATAGTTTGGTTCTTCAAAGCTCATCCTGGATTTGCTGTCATAGCAACAGGTCCGTAAACTTAAACCTGCTCGGTAGCAGGCTTATTTCATGTAAACAGGAATGCATTGAATCTTTTTAAGTGGAATTGATATTTGAAATCTATCCCAGCCACGATAGTCTATACAAGAGTACCTACTAATCTGGGGGAACCCAAAAGAAAATTTAAAAATTCAATAATTGAAATAAATATTATTCAATGTTGTGTAATTCTAGAACTATAGACAAAGCCAGTTGACATTGAAAGATTTTTTGTGATAAAAGAATTACTTTATAATTGTATTCGAATTTTACACACATTCTGTACAGTTAATCTGAGTCATGCATTAATTTGAGTGGTGACAGCTATTTTGGGAGTGGCTTGATGACACGCAGGAGATGCAGATAACATGATCTAGAAAGAAACTTTAAAGGGTCAATGAGTGCATTTCAAGTTTTCCTTCTCTTGGGTGGTACAAGCTGATTGTGCATTGATAAGAATATCTCTTTGGTTTTGAGACTTTAGTCTCAAAACCAAAGAGATATTCTTTAACATTTAAGACTCTGCCACGCCCCCCCTAAAACGGCATGTTCTAACACGCCCCCACATATCTAAATCACTATCTGGGAAGATTTGCATAAAGCCACCCAAATGTTTACGCAAAGAAAGAAGGCGTGGTTTCAGTAACGCAGTTAGTTTTGAAGCAGCATGTCAGGGAGACGCTATGTGTTTCAATGCGAAAGCAAAAGCACTTTATTTGACCTTCCAAAAGTAGATGCATTTAGGAATCTTTAAGATAATTTACAACAGAACAGCAATGCATTTTATAGACGACCGTTCCGTGAACCTAGGATGGAGAGGTATTGGACTTTGCTATGACACTCTGGCGCGTTGATCAGCTATGTTTGTTATTAGTTTAAGTATTTGCTATGACTGTTCAAATGCAGGTTTTGCGCATAGTGTGTGTGTGTGTGTGTGAGAGAGAGAAAGAGAGCGAAAGAGAGATTGCGTCACACACATCACAGTGGAGTCAGCTGTCTTGACCGTGGCTTGTGTGCTGCAAACACATAGCAGCTTCATCACGGTGTCTGTCACGCGACTCTGTGCCCCTTTCGGGCTCTGTCTTTACATTAATTTTGAAAGACGAAACTCGCGATTATGGTAAGGGGCATTACACTTCCGACGAGTGCTTGCGGTGTTCAGCCAAACACAATGCACTGGGTCAGCTGGCCAACCAGAGCAGACTGCACTTGTCGGAAGGAGGGGCTTTGTTGAAAACGAAGCATTTGAGAGAGGCGCGGGCATGAGGACCTACAATAATGTACAGTATTTGGAAAAATAATGTGTTTTTTTGAACATCAAAGCATGTCAACATATTCTGTTACACCAAATACACAAAATAACGATCTTTAAAAAAGCATCATATGACCACTTTAATTAATGCTGTCACTTAACAAATCTGCTTCAAAGATAAAATTACATGAATTGCTAATTACAACATCAAGAAAAATTGTAAAGCCTTGTACACAAATACAGAAAATCGTGAATATAAAGAATTGGGAATCATATTAAAAAAGAAAAAACAGTGCACAAGCATCATCTATTATAACATGGTTGTATGGTTTTGTTTCACTTGGCATGTTCTTATAAGGTCCAGGAAATTGCCAAGTTCTAGTTTTTAGGTGGTTTTAATTATATGATGTCATTACGTTGCTGTCTTGCCGCCAGCCAATCGCTGCATTGCTGATCGTGGTTTCGAGTATCGATACATCTGCCCTTTACAGGGAACACGAGAACGCGCAGTAATCTTAGACAACTTAATCCAGATATTTTAATCAAATCCACAAATTTGTTTGAAGAACCAAATTAGCCAGAGATCAGTTATCATGATTAGAAGATCTGGCATCTTACAAATCATGTCAGATGTATTAAGCGAGGTATAAACAAAACGGGCACCAGTATATGTCTGTTATAAACCGTTTTCCACCATTTTCAGAGAAAAAAACTTAAATTCCTTTAAACTGACTTTTATTGTAAGCCACCTGGGCTCACAAACCAAAGGATCCACAAGAATAAATGCTATTGATTACTTATTCTTCAGTTTCTGACAATGAAGCAGATTAGGCTTTATTCTCAACTGTCTTCAGTAAGGTCCATTACTGTGCTGCTAGCCCTAAATCAATATTTTGTGTTATGGCATAAAACAATTCACATGTTTGAAACATTCTGCATCTGTTTCTTCATTTTGTTAAAACTTACCCTGAACAAATGTTGACATGTTCTTCCAGTTTGTGGACAGCTACATGTTTGTGACACAACCTGCATAATTCAACAGCTAACGCCTCCTTTATAATAGGACAAATCAGGTTTGCATTCATATTTTTACAGCATGAAATTTAAATGCACGAGTATTGTACTGTGGTATTGTAAAATACCTTAATTCTGGCTCTTCGTGTTTGGTGGATTGGGTTAACTAGAGCTTGATTTTGTCTTTTTGTGGCACAATATTCAATTCAGCTCAATTCAAGTTTATTTGTACAGCGTTTTCACCATACAAATCATTGCAAAGCAACTTTACAGCAAATTAAGTTTCTACAATATTTATTGGTAGCTTATCAGTGGTGACTGTCAGTTAATGTACATATGGCAGAAATGTACGGAAAAATTAATTAAAGACGTAATCAAACTGACGATGAACACTATTAACAGCAATTATTATATGATGCAATCAAACAAAATAGCAAAATGTGGTAGTTCTGTATGTTGTTCAGGGTTGGCATCATCTGAGGTCCTCTGAGGGGTTGCATCATCTTTTCTCAGTGTTCTGGGTCCAGACTGAAGCTTGTGTAAATCCTAGTTACCACGGGATGTTAATCCCAGCAGAAACAGAGAAACAAATAGAGACATAATTAACGTAGCTTCTGTTCCAACCAAGTAAAATTTATTTGTTTAACCCAAGTTAAAGAATAATAATGTGCATCTGCAGTACAAGATTATGAGATGCATTATTTGAATGCTTGGCCAAAGAGATGTGTCTTTAATCTAGATTTAAACAGAGAGAGTGTGTATGAACCCCGAACGTTATCAGGAAGGCTATTCCAGGTTTTGGGAGCCAAATGCGAAAAAGCTCAACCTCCTTTAATGGACTTTGCTATCATAGGTACTACCAAAAGTCAAGAGTTTTGCAACCTTAGGGAGTGTGACAGATTGTAGCGTGATAGAAGACTAGTTATGTATGCAGGAGCTAAACCATTTAGGGCATTAAAAGTAAGTAGTAATATTTTGTAACCGATACGGAACTTAATAGATAGCCAGTGCAGAGACTGTAAAATTGGGGTAATATGATCATATTTTCTTGACCTGGTAAGGACTCTAGCCTTGTGTTGTTGGGTGTTCTTGAAACGATTCGTTCTTTGAACAAACTTTAATGGGATCGGGGAGTAATTCGTTCAGTCGTGCATGCGCAACATCCTATTGGTTCTGTACTGGAATTAGTCAAGTATTTCACCTGGTTCGAGTCTTCGGGTTTTTTGAGTCATTCGTACATCACATGACAGCCCCTTAAGTTTAACCTATGCAGTCTGAGCCGGAAAGAGAATTGATTAGTTCATCTCTCGAGTCTTCGGGTTTGAGTCGTTCATTCATCACGTGACAGCCCCATAAACCCAAACCCGAAGACTTGTCACATAAGAGGTGGTGAGCTAATCATAGACTGAATACTCAGGTAAATAATGAATTAATTTTTTCTGTTTCTTATAGCAGTTTTGTACTTTTGTTTGTAGTGTGATTAACATTTGCGTAAGTAGTAGACGTATTAGGGAAGTAAAATGTAACATTTTAATTATATTTTGCTAAAAATGAACGCAAGAACGAAAAAAACAAAAAAAGATTTGTTCATTGTGCGTGAACGAGACTCAAGATCCGTCAGTAAAGATCCGAACTTCCCATCACTACTCTAGCCGCTGCATTTCGGACTACCTGTAGCTTGTTTTTAGAGATGAAGGACAACCACCTAGCAGTGCATTACAAAAGTCCAGTCTAGAGGTCATGAATGCATGAAATAGCTTTTCTGCATCAGAAAAAGGTAAAATGTTTTGTAACTAGCAACTTGTCTTTTGAAAAAATAATATTTCACATGGTACAAAATATTAAAGACAAGTTGCTATCTAATATAACACCGAGATTTTTGACTGTAGAGGAAGTAACAGTACAACCATCTAGATGTTAATTGTAATCTAAGAGATTCTGTGTACTGTCTTTTGGCCATAAGTAATATCTTATCCAAATTTTATAGGAGAAAATTACTGGTCATCCAATCTTTACATTTTTAACACACTCTGTTAGCTTTAGATTATTTAGAAGTTTCATCTGGTCTTGTTGAGATGTATAGTTGAGTATCATCAGCATAACAGTGGAAACTAATCCCATATTTTCTAATAATATTACAAGGGGCAACATGTATATTGAAAATAGCAGAGGACCTAGGACAGATGCACTCCATATTTTACTGGTGATGATTGAGATGACTCCCCATTTAAATGAATAAAGTGGTAGCGATCGGACAGGTAGGATTTTAACCATCTTAAAGCCTGCCCTTGAATACCTGTATAGTTTTGTAATCGATCTATGAGTATGTCATGATCTATAGTGTCGAACGCAGCACTAAGATCAAGTAAAACTAGCAATATAAGCCAAAGCTTTGTTGAGACTACTCTCAAATTGAAGGAATTTCACACTGTAACCAGAATTTGGCACTGGTATTTGTGTCAGTGCCCGACTCCTTCCACATCTCATTATTTTAAAGCCTCCTGCCTCTCTCAGCAAAGGATAAGCACTAAACAAGTGTTCACAAAATTCAGTGTACAAAGAGCTGTTATTGTTGGGAAAAGTGATTTTAAGTTTTTCCAGCCCAGCATTTTGTAACAAACTGCGCTCCTTTGGTAAAGGGGCCACATCAGCCTTAGGGTCAGCAAGACAAAAAAAATATGGGTCCAGGGTGTTTCATACAGTCTGCGGGACTGAGTGGCCCGCCTTGCTGTTGGCCGTCTACATGGCTGGAAAACTCTTGAGAGATTAGCCTGCACAAAATCAGATCTGGAGGTTGACGGCTGAGGGAAATTAATGGAATTAGGTAATTGATGTGTAGTATCTTGAATAATAATCAGACTACTACATGAACCGAGTTGAATTTGACACTTTACTTTCTGTTTACTGCAGTTTTAGCAACAGACATAAACACTGCATACATCCCGCATGGGACATCTTCTTCAACTAACTTTTCCGGTAAGAACACAACACTTTTTATCAATACAACATTTCCGTCTCACGCTTGAGGTATTCGGCCAATCACAACGCTCTGGATAGCTGGCCAATCACAGCACACCTCGCTTTTTCAGACCGATGAGCTTTGTAAAAATCGACACGTTTCAAAAAGGCGGCGCATAGAGGAGAAACAATAATGTACAGTATGTGGAAAATAATGTGTTTTTTTTACTTTAACCCGCATAAACACATTTCATTACACCAAATACACAAAATAATGATATTTAATATAGCATCATATGACCCCTTTAAAGTGTATCATGGCACAAACAAATGAGATCTCTGAGGACCTCAGAAAATAGTTGGTGTTGCTCATCAGGCTAGAAAAGTTTTCAAAGCCATCTCTAAAGAGTTTGGACTCCACCAATCCACAGTCAGACAGATTGTGTACAAATGGAAATTCAAGACCACTTTTACCCTCCCCAGGAGTGCTCCACCAACAAAGAACACTTTGAAACCTAGTGGACTTTTACACATCTTGTTTTTAAAGGACTACAGGCTAACATCTAAGCAACTAAAGGACTCTCACATTGGCTAATGTTTATGAGCCCATCATCAGGAGAACGCTGAACAACCATGGTGTCCATGGCAGAGTCGCAAGGAGAAAACCACTGCTCTCCAAAAAGAACATTGCTGTCCATCTGCAGTTTGCTAAAGATAATGTGGACAAGCCAGAGGAATACTGGAGAAATGTTTTGTGGATGAATGAGACCAAAATAGAACATTTTGGTTTAAATGATCAGCATTATGTTTGGAGAAAGAAAACACTGCAACTCAGCATAAGAACCTAATTCCATCTGTGAAACATGGTGGTGGTAGTATCATGGTTTGGACCTGTTTGCTGCATCTGGTCCAGGACGACTTCCCATCATTGATGGAACAATGAATTCTGAGTTATACCAGCAAATTCTGAAGGAAAATGTCAGGGCATCTGTCCGAGAACTGAATCTCAAGAGAAAGTGGGTCATGCAGCAAGACAACACAAGTCGTTCTACCAAAGAATGGTTAAAGAAGAACAAAGTTAACATTTGAAATGACTGAGTCAAATTCCGGACCTTAATCCAATTGAAATTTTGTGGAAGGACCTGAAGCAAGCAGTTCATAGGAGGAAACCCACCAACATCACAGAGTTGAAGTGGTTCTGTTCTGAGGAATGGGCTAAAATTCCTACAAGCCGTTGTGCAGGACTGATCAGCAATTACAAGAAACGTTACTTGCAGTTATTGCAGCAAAAGGGGGTCACACCAGATACTAAGATTCACATATCTTTGCTACTCACAATTATTTAACACCAGATAATTTTCCTCAATAAATAAATGACAAAGTATATATTTTTGTCTCCTTTGTTTGATTGGATTCTCTTTGTCTACTTTCAGGATTTGTGTGAAAATCTAATTGTTTTGGGTCATATTTATGCAGAAATGTAGAAAATTCTAAAGGGTTCACAAACTTTCAAGCAGCACTGTGTGTGGGTTTGGTGTTTAAAATTAATATATATATATATATAGAAAAATGGTAACCAAACTTTTGGTACAAAAACATATTGACAGAAGGCAACTAATAATTTGTGGGGGAAAAAAGAAAAATGTGGAATAATTAATCAGGTAATGTTAATTATGTAATAAAAGACAGAATTTATTTATGCAGATACTTCGAATTACCTGCCATTCTATAGCAGTTAGATAAACCTAGAAGGATGAGAAGATGGGAGCCACATTTCTTCAGAAAGTTTGTCAGGTTTATCTGAGAATATGCTGTATGATTTCTTAAATTTTATTTCAGAGAAGATCATATTACGAATCACAAAACTGTGGCTAACATCAAATCTGCAAGGGGCACGTTTGCAACAACTTTCATGCAAACAAATCTAACCATAGACAATTTCAATATTACATTTAAATTGTAAACCTTGAGTACAGTTTATCACTCTCAACATATCTGTCTATAAAAGCCTATAAAAATCAGTCTTCATGTACTTCTCAACACTTCAGCTTGCTATTCTTAAGTCAGGGTCATTTGTTAGGATTTTTTACCAAAGCAAAGTCTCTGAGAACCTGACACCTTGTACTTCTGGAGACTCCAGGTAGGTTGTAGTTGGTGGAACTGGAGACTAAATGGTTCCTGATGGTTTCACACCTTCACCTTTATTATTTTGCAGTTAACGTGTCTTTTCTTCTCCACCTGTTTTTTCTGACCCTGCTGACCCAATCAGCATTTCGCCATCCAATGGTCATGCCTTAATTTAGCAATTTCTAGTATTGCATCCTTCTCATGTGAACCTTCTCACTCCTTAGGGTTGGTCCTGCCATGGTCGCAGAACACAGGAGGCTCTAGAAGTGCTAATTAGAATAGTGGCATCAGAAAAATGAAAATCCCCACCTGTAACATGAACAGCAGGGAAGGACATTGGCTGAGTACTATCACAAGAAAACCCCACTTGGGGCTCCGCATTAAAACCGGGAGCATTCTGAGTACAAGCACTCACGCTGCTACCCCCCTGGAGGATGCACTGATAACCATTTATCCAATATTGTGTTGTGTTTAAAAAGGGGTTCATATGATGCGATTTCAATTTTTCCGTTCTCTTTGTGAGTGTTACAAGCTCTTGGTGCATAAGAAATCGGTAAAGTTGCAAAGACTAAAGTCTCAAATCCAAGAGATATTCTTTATAAAAGTTAAGAGTCAGCCACGCCTACCTAAAACGGCTCATTCTAACATATCTACATCACTATGTGGAAATATTAGCATACTGCCACCCAAATGTGCACACAAAGAAAGAAGGCGTGGTTTCAGGAACAGCAGTAGTGTTGATGTAGCCATGTCAGGGAGAAGCTGTGTGTTTTTGTGCGAAAGCAAAAGCACTTTATTTGCCCTTCCAAAAGTAGATGCAATGAGAATCATTGTTACGATTTATTTCCAACGACCCACAACCCGATTTGTGCAACGCATTTTATGGACGAGGCTGGCTGTGCACAAAGGCTATTTTTTTTTAAAAAAAGGGTAAATTCCGACTTTGCAATGACAATCTGGCGCTTCTGAATCAGCGACTGTAAGTATGTTTTGTTATTAGTTTAAGTATTTTCTATTGACTGTTCAAATGCGAGTTTTGCGCAGCGCAGAGTAACGCTTCGTGTGTGTGTGTGTGTGGAGGGGAACAGGGTCACATCACAGGAGTGTGAACTGTCTGTCAGAAATCATAGCACTTCAGCTGTCTTAACCGCGGCTTGTTTACTGCATCATCACTGTGTCTGTCACGTGACTCTATCCCCCTTTTGGGCTTGAACTGATGGTAAAACTAACGACATTATAACTAACATCTTGATATTTACTTTGAAAGCTGAAGCTCCGCGTTATGGTAAGGGGCGTTACATTCCGACGAGTGTTTGCGGTGTTCGGCCAATCACAATGCACTGGGGCAGTTGGCCAATCAGAGCAGACTGCGCTTGACAAAGGAGGGGACTTTGTTGAAAACTAAGCGTTTGTTTTTGACATTAAGCAGTCCATATTCTGTTATACCAAAGACACAAAAAATGACTTTTAAATAGCAGCATATGACCCCTTAATACTTCAGTTAACTAAGTGAAGTGGAGCGGTCTTGCTTAGCAAAAGTTGTCTGTAGGCACGTGTGGTTTGCAGGTGTCAACATCGCCCATGAGTTATTAAACTTGAAACTCCTGGGAAAAAATTTAAAAATACTTTTTACCTTTAACTGATATTATTAATCGTCAAAAGTCTGACTTTTGTTTAATGGTTTAACGTCCCTATGGAGCATTCTAATTCCTGTGAAGAAACATTGTCAGCTCCATGACAGTCTACTATGGAGAGGCCAAGGCCCTATATTGGTGCATCTTCAATAAATTAGAATGTCGTGGAAAAGTTCATTTATTTCAGTAATTCAACTCAAATTGTGAACTCGTGTATTAAATAAATTCAATGAACACAGACTGAAATAGTTTAAGTCTTTGATTCTTTTAATTGTGATGATTTGGCTCACAGTTAACAAAAACCCACCAATTCACAATCTCAACAAATTAGAATACTTCATAAAAACATTTAGTGAATTGTTGGCCTTCTGAAAAGTATGTTCATTATGTTCAGTATGTACATGTACTCAATAATTGGTAGGAGCTCCTTTTGCATGAATTACTGCATCAATACGGCGTGGCATGGAGGCAATCAGCCTGTGGCACTGCTCAGGTGTAATGGAAGCCCAGGTTGCTTTTATAGCTGCCTTCAGCTCATCTGCATTGTTGGGTCTGGTGTCTCTCATCTTCCTCTTGACAATACCCCATAAATTCTCTATGGGGTTCAGGTCAGGCGAGTTTGCAGACCAATCAAGCACAGTAACACCATGGTCATTGAACAAGCTTTTGGTGCTATTGGCAGTGTGGGCAGGTGCCAAATCACGCTGGAAAATGAAATCAGCATTTTCAAAAAAACTGGTCAGCAGAAGGAAGCATAAAGTGCTCTAAAATTTCCTGGTAGACGGCTGTGTTGACTGTGGACTTCAGAAAACACAGGTTAGGTGTATGTCTGTGACTTCTTTGGTCTCTCGCCAGGTGAACAGGTATGCGCCTCGGCACGGCATAGTTGGCATTTCGTTCATTTCCCCTATAAGGGGAACGTCTCGGGTTACGCATGTAACCATGGTTCCACGAAAGGGAATGAGACGCTGCCGGCCCTCACCATGCCTTTGGCCTGCCTGTTTACATCTCCTTCCGACAACTAGTTGGTGAAGTATTCAGCAGGTGCCCCTTTATACTTCCGGGCACCCACCTGTGATGTCACGGGCCATGTGGACCAATAGAATTGGAGTTTTTGCACATGTGCTTCAGACAACGGTCAAGCATTCCCCATAGTGTCCGCTAGAGGACACAGCGTCTCGTTCCCTCTTGGGGAACCATAGTTACACGCATAACCCGAGACATTGTGCTCTGTACTGATTTAATTATTTCAGGTCCCCTTCTATCAGATCGAAATTTCATTTGAATCAAGCTCAATCAGACTGATTGAGGTGTTAACATGACAGCTTTTCAGATTATTATTGGATTATTTGGGAAAACGTAGGGAGTGATGGCACACTTCTCTCCAGTTATTTCATGATTCTTAAGGTTTTTCCTGTCTGTGAAACTCATTCCATACTGACAACATCTAAAACACTTCTCTTAAAGTGAATCTTCACATGTTGATTAAGGGTTACTTTTCGTCCGAAACTCTTTCCACACTGATCACATGTGAACGGCTTCTCTCCAGTGTGAACGACCATGTGAGTCTTAAGAGATCCTTTTCGTGTAAAGCTCTTCCCACACAATTTGCACGTGTGAGGGTTTTCTCCAGTATGAATTCTCATGTGGGAACCAAAGGATGGTTTATGTGTGAAACACTTTCCACACTGAGAGCATGTGTAAGGGCTTCCTCTCCAGGTGACTTCTCTGTGTTTTTGGATTTCCACTTTTTAGTGAAACATTTTCCACACTGTTTGCAGGTGTAAGGCTTCTCTCCAGAGTGAATTCTCATGTGGCTTATAAGGTTCGCTTTTTGACTGAAACACTTTCCACACTGTTGGCATATGTAGGGTTGCTCTCCAGTGTGAATTCTCATGTGGTCTTTAAGGATTTTTTTCCCATTGAAACCCTTTCCACACTGTTGGCATGTGTAAGGTTTCTCTCCAGTGTGAATTCTCACGTGGTCGTTAAGGATTTTTTTCCCACTGAAACACTTTCCACACTGTTGGCATGCATAAGGTTTCTCTCCAGTGTGAATTCTCATGTGGCTTGTAAGGTTTCCTGTGTGACTGAAACTTTTTCCACAGTGAGGGCAGGTGAAAGGCTTCTCTCCAGTGTGAATTCTCATGTGGACATTAAGTGTTTGTTTTCGAATGAAACTGGTTCCACTGTTGGCAGGTGAAAGGCTTTTCTCCAGTGTGAACTCTCATGTGGTCATTAAGGTTTTTTTTCTCACTGAAACACTTTCCACACTGATGGCAGGTGTTAGATTTGGTCTTCTGGGCTCTTTTTCGTGAGGACATTTTTTCAGTCTTTACAGATTTTTTTCCAGTTATGAAATCATGAAGTTCCTCATTCTGATCCTTCTCTTCCATTTCATTCAGTTCTTGTCGCTCCTCTTTTGGTGGCATCGTGTCTACAGTGGAAAAAAAGAAATACATGTTAACCTTACATTGTAGAAGGTGACAGTAACATACTGTTTTCCATTAAAATTGTACTATATTGTAAAAAAACAATGCATTCTGGGAATTGTTTGCCATTTCCATGTACTGCAAATTACTTTGTTGAAAGGGAAACAGGTAAATTTTGCTAAAAGGGAATTACTAATTATATTTATAGTGAATATTGACAGAAACAATGTTTTACGGCTGATCAAATTATTGGTAAGCGATTAATTAAACGGCCATAACTATCAGCTCTGCAAAGGATATTATATCCAAAGTATAGTGAAAACACTATTTATTAGAACTGTAACAAGATCAGCAGTTTAAGACTTGTAAGCACAAAACACAATACTTCTCTTTTAATACATACAAGACTTTATTGGACATACAGTATCTAAAGACTTATGTCATGATGGTAGAGGAGCAGCAGGTATGTAGTAGGCTCGCAAGCGCACTGAAAGAACGCAAAAAGCTTAAAGGCAAAAAGAAAAATGTGTTTTTGTCAAGAGTTTTTAAACTCAGCTGTTAGACACATCCTTACTGGTGTCCTGATCAATTACACATTGTTTTAGCTGGCGGGGTGATTATGTTTCTCCTCCCAATACGTAAATCAACATGTTATCTTAATAGTCACATGATCTGAATTTTCCCGTTCTTGCAGAGTATAATTTAGACATGATTCTAAAATTCTATAATTAAGTAGAAGATATTGGGTTTAATATAATATTATACAACTTAATTATTTTATTCAGACTACGTCTGTATAAAACTTTTCCTAATTTAACATGTCATAGTAACAAATGCCCAACTTCTAAGTAAAATCTTCTCAGCTGCACTTGAAGGCAGCGTTGTAGTATTTTTCTGGTCATGTGATCTCATGTCATGTGACACGTCTGTTCACATGATGTGACTCACTCCATGAAAATTAAAATGTAATTAGGACACTAGTATATCATTCTTCATAAATATAATTCATTTCTGTAGAGTTGGGCATTTTAATAAGGATCAAATGAGTGAGTGCAGTTTTGAGAATGAAAACCAACCTGTTTGTTCCTCAGTATCTTCATGTTTGACTCTGAATGTTTCTTCATTCCTGGTGTCTTCACCCTCTTCTTCAATTAACCCAATCTCTGTTTGTGTCTCAGTATCTTCTTGTTTGACTCTGAAAGCTTCTTCAATCCTCATCTCTTCGCTCTCCTCTTTAATAAACTCCATCTCTGTTTGTGTCTCAGTATCTTCATGTTTGACTCTGAATGCTTCTTCAGTCCTCGTGTCTTCACTCTCATCTTTAATGAACACCATCTCTATTTGTTCCTCAGAATCTTCATGTTTGACTCTGAATATTTCTTCAGTCCTCGTGTCTTCACTCTCCTCTTTAATAAACACTATCTTTGTTTGTTCCTCAGTATCTTCATGTTTAACTCTGAATGCTTCTTCAATCCTCATGTCTTCACTCTCCTCTTTAATAAACGCCATCTTAATAATAGTGTCACGTGGATCTCAGCTGCTTCAGAAGGAGTTTTTCTGTGTGTTTTGACGCTTTGTCCTGTTTAAGAAGAGAATAATTAACAGAAAGAAAAATAAATCTAAACTAAATCTCTGGGTGCGTCTCAATCAGCTCCCCGATTTTAAGGATATAGTTCACCCAAAAATGAAAATTAGCCTGTGTTTTACTCAACCTCAAGCCATCCTAGGTGTACAGTAGGTAGTCGAACAGAATGCCTATTACGCTTGCGCAAATAAAAATCAGTCACATGTGAAACTCGTTCGCGAAATCACCACTAGGTGGCGCAAAGGGATGGATGACACCATTTGCTCAATAAACAGAAACGTGATGTTTTTACTTGTGAATGAAGATTAAAAAAATAAAATGTCTAGTTTAATAATAATAATAATAATATAGCATTATAACATTAAATCCCGACTATATGCATAAAGGTTCAACATTTCATAAGCGGCTCTCCGCGCTGCTTCGCTAAAGATAGGTTCTTAGTCTATTTTTGATGGATGCCGTGTCCAAGCCGCATATCATTAGATAATTGAGGATGAATTTTAAATAATGAAAAAACAGCTACAAATCTTTTATCCTTGTCAATCATAACTACACTTTTAAGGCCTGGTTTCACAGACGGGGCTTAGACTAAACCAGGACTAGGCAATAGTTCAATTAGGATATTTAAGTAATTTTATAAACATGCTTTAGAAAAAACATTACTGGTGTGCATCTTGCGACAAAACTAAGGCACTGATATTTTTAAAGATCTGTCAGTGCAATTTTCTTTCAGTTGAAACAGCTCGGACTTAAATTTTAGTCTGGGACTAGGCTTAAGCCTTGTCTGTGAAACCGGGGGTAAGTGTATTAACTTTGCCTGTTAGATACAACACACAAAGTAGGACATAGCAATAAACCAATTAACCAGACAAAACAACCTTTAAGCCGGGCATATACTGGGGGGGGGGGGGGATTTTTCATCCGATTTTTGAGCCGAATTTCGCTCGGGCGCCTCTTTTTTTGAGTCGGGCCGAATTTCAGCTTCGTTTGTCGTGCAGTGTACAGGGGGAAACGAGAAGTCTCTTCCGACAGGCAATCGGACGGTTGGATGAATTTCTAACATGTCCGAAATTTTGGTCGGCCCTCGTGAGGGTATCGCACAGTTGAAGCAGAGCTATGAACCGACTGGCCTAAACTCAGTGCTTTTTCCCTCACTGCACCTGCGCGAAAATAGAACTTTAACCATTTAATCTTTAATACAGCAAGAAAGAAAACGAAAAGAAGGAGATCTTTTGATAAAAACATTGTTATTATCACAGGAAATGTGAAGCCTTGTCCATCATTTTGCAATTAGTGATAAAGACAAACACGTCGCAAAATTATAAATATTTCAGTTTTAAACTATGAAGGCGAACTGCATGAGCGTTATGCCCGTGATTGAAGAAGTTTTAAACTCCAGTCAATTCATTAAGCTACAGAAAGTGAAAGTAAAAACTGACCGAGCTGTTGGCGTCTGACGCTGCATTAATGGCACATATTCTCTCAGAGGAGACGAGAGATATTGGGTATTGTCTTAATTTATTTTCAAAAAATATATATCTTATGGCTGATATACAGTGCTGCTTGAAATTTTGTGAACCCTTTAGAATTGCTTATATTTCTGCATAAATATAACCCCAGAAAATCATCAGATTTTCATGCAAGTCCCGAAAGTTGACAAAAACAACCCAATCAAGCAAATGAGATGAAAATATGAAGAGTTCCAATGCAAAAGCCATCTTGGTCCAAAATTAGATAACGATACTGATTGAATGCTCTCCACACACAGTATATGTTCATCAAGTACTTTCACTTCAAATGCGCTAAATCCCAGCCCCAACCCATTCAGAAGTACCAGTACTTACATAGAAACCTATACATAGTAGCCAGAAAAATTCTAATTTTAGATGCTTTTGCATCTGAACTCTTCATATATACTTTGTCATTTATTTATTCAGGAAAATTATACAATATTACTTATCTGTGAGTGGCAAAAGTATGTGAATCTCTAGGATTTGTTGTTAATTTGAAGGTGAAATTAGAGTTCATCTGTTCAGAGGTGTTTTAATCAGTGAGATGACTATCAGGTGTCAGTGTATGCCCTGTTTTATTTAAAGAACAGGGACCTATCAAAGTCTGATCATGTTTGTGGAAGTGTATCATGGCACAAACAAATGAGATCTCTGAGGACCTCAGAAAAAGAGTTGGTGTTGCTCATCAGGCTAGAAAAGGTTTCAAAGCCATCTCTAAAGAGTTTGGACACCACCAATCCCAGTCCAGACAGATGTGTAAAATGGAAATTCAAGACCACTGTTACCCTCCCCAGGAGTGGTCCACCAACAAAGATCACTCCAAAAGCAAGATGTGTAAAAGTCCACTAGGTTTCAAAGGACTGCAGGCTAATTTCTAAGCAGCTAAAGGCCTTTCTCACATTGGCTAATGTTAATGTTCATGAGTCCATCATCAGGAGTTGCAAGGAGAAAGCCACTGATCTCCAAAAAGAACATTGCTGCCCATGTGCAGTTTGCTAAATGTCATGTGGACAAGCCAGAGGAATACTGCAGACATGTTTTGTGGATGAATGAGACCGAAATATAACTTTTTGGTTTAAATGAGCAGTGTTATGTTTGGAGAAAGAAAACACAGCATTCCAGCATTAGAACCTAATCCCATCTGTGAAACATGGTGGTGCTGGTATCATGGTTTGGGCCTGTTTTTCTGCATCTGGTCCAGGACGGCTTGCCATCATTGAATGAATTCTGAATTATACCAGCAAATTCTGAAGGAAAATGTCAGGACATCTGTCCGGAACTGAATCTCAAGAGAAAGTGGGTCATGCAGCAAGACAACGACCCCAAGCGCACAAGTCGTTCTACCAAAGAATGGTTAAAGAAGAACAAAGTTAATGTTTTGGAATGACTGAGTCAAATTCCGGACCTTAATCCAAATGAAACTGTGTGGTAGGACCTGAAGCAAGCAGTTCATAGGAGGAAACCCACCAACATCACAGAGTTGAAGTGGTTCTGTTCTGAGGAATGGGCTAAAATTCCTACAAGCCGTTGTGCAGAATTGATCAGCAGTTACCAGAAACGTTACTTGCAGTTATTGCAGCAAAAGGGGGTCACACCGGATACTGAAAGCAAGGATTCACTTACTTTTGCTACTCACAAATATTTAACATCAGATAATTTTTCTCAATAAATAAATGACAAAGTATATATTTTTGTCTCCTTTGTTTGATTGGATTCTCTTTGTCTACTTTCAGGACTTGTGTGAAAATCTAATTATGGGTTTGGTCATATTTGCCAAAAATCTAGACAAAAAATTTCCCCCCAAAAGGGTTCACAAACTTTCAAGCAGCAATGTATGTAGTGAAAACAACAACAGAATTGAAGTATTTTGTGTTAAACAAGTTGTTTTTGAAATGTCTTTGTAGGCTAATAAAGGTCTTATTTTGATGACTGATTATTACAGTGTTCGGACATAGGCTACTTTTATAGGCCTATTCATTGTGTAATATACAGTATATAAATGTTTTACATTATTTTCAATGAGGAGTAAGCTAATTTAATAATTTATTATCCGCACGTCAGTTGTGCGGTAATGAGCTATGAAATTATTGCAGGTCAAATTAATTATAATTTTAATTTAATAATAAAAGTAACTTCGTAGTAATAATATACCTAACAATGGTAATAAGAAACATTTGAAGCTCCTCTGAGCGCAATCACAAGTATGATGAAGATCTGGTCAGTCGCACTGGCTCCTAAATATTTTTTCATAGTCGCACGCAGTAGTTTTCAGTCGCAAATTTATTTATTTTTTGTTCAGTTTTAAATGCCATTAAATTTAAATGATTTGGAGTAAGGAAAAGTAAATTACATGTTTACAGAATTTATTGTGTGTAAATTCCTTAACATTCGTTTTATTAATATAATCAGTATTTACATTATTTCTGAAAGTAATAGTAAAATGCGTCTTATTGTCACGAATCCGGTCCATGTACTTCCGTCTGCTAGCCATCAGAGGTTACCCTTTCCATTTTCATTGACTCTCGCCCTACACACTGTTGCATATCACTACATATCGCATCATTCATTGCACTGATTGCACACAGCACTGCTGCACACGGTGGTTCAGATCACTCACTCACTATAACACTCTCTCAAACAACCATTCTCTGCCGAGTATTACTTAGCCTGTTATTATTCCTAGTTTCTGTTATCCTGCCCGTGTTTCCTTTTGTTTTGTTTTGCCTTGCCTTGCCTGTTTTTGATCTTTGTCTGTTTTCCTGTTTTTTTCCCTCTCGTCCCGCCCCTGTGATTCTGTCTGCCGATCGTTGACCTACGCTAGCCCTAAGACTATTCTTGTGTCTTGCCCGCCACATACCTGTTTGCCATTGTCGACCCGGCCTTATAAATGACCAAGTCTCTTAACTAAAAGCTTCAGATGGATCCACCGTGCTCACGTTCGAAACAAGCAAAACCACGTGAATTTCAGAAATAAACTCTTCAACAACACATCAACAAGATCCAGCAGACTGTTCAAGTGGACAGATGGACAACAAATATATAAAGGGACACAACGGCAAGAATTTTATTCCCTTAACAACAGGGCCCACGATCATTGGAAACCATATTCCCGAGAGTTTAGCCATCCTCATAAAGAACTCCTTCTGATTTACCAACTTTTTTAATTGTAGAGTTTTTCTGCGATGGCAGAAATCAACCTCTTAGTTCTAAACGTAGACGCGAGGTTCCCCTTTCATCCCTCGCTCAGTTATAGGATTATGCCTTTGTTTGACTGTTGATCTTGTTACGGGTGTCACGGAGGAAGAACGCGACAAAGTGTCTGTGACTGAAGTGGCGGCTGTACCAGAGCACGCTCACAAGATGGCAGCGACAGTGGAGCCTGATCTCAAAATGGCGGACACAACAGCGCCCTGTTATGTCACAGCTGATCTTCATGAGTCAAGTCACAGCTGATATTCATGAGTCTAGTCAAGTCCCAACTGATCGTCATGAGTCAAGTTTAGTCACAACTGATCTTCATGAGTCCAATCAAGTCTCAGCTGATCGTCATGCGTCAAGATCTAGTCACCGCTGATCTCTCTATTCAGTCCAGTCACGGTTGATCATCATGAGTCCAGTAAAGTCACAACAGATCTTCCTGAGTCAAGTCACAGTTGATCGTCATGAATCAAGTCAAGTCACAGCTGATCTTCCTGAGTCAAGTCAAGTCACAGTTGATCTTCATGAGTCAAGTCTAGTCACAGTTGATCGTCATGAGTCAAGTCAAGTTACAGTTGATAATCATGAGTAAAGTTAAGTCACAACTGATCTTCATGAGTCAAGTCAAGTCACAGGTGATCTTCATGAGTCAAGTCAACTCACAGCTGATCCCCTGCGTCACTCACAGTCCAGCTTCCATGCTGAGTCCAAGTCAGTCTCTTCTGATCTGCCAGAGCCTCGTCACGTCTCAGCTGTTCGTCTAGAGTCATGTCACGTCACAGCTGATAATCCAGAGTCACGTCACGTCTGTTCGCTCAGAGTCCTGTCACTTCCTGTCTGTTGCACCCAGATTATCAAGGTCAGCCCTTCGGTATCCCAGACTGGATTCCAACGTGGAGGACCCACTGCTGGCGTCGGCACGTGCAGCAGGCATCCCTAAACCAGCGCTCTCAAGCCCTCCAGTTTCTGAACTATTTCCCCTGTCTGTAGCGCTTCCCAAAATGGGGATCGCTTTATGGTGTAGTTGGGTTGCGTACACCACCACTGAAACTTTTGAGATGGCGGCGTTCACTGCGATGTCTTCCGAGGTGGCGGCTGATGCTGCAGATCATTCTGAAGTAGAGGCGCACGCTGCCATGTTCCCAGAGGCGAGGTCACCCGCTGTAGCTCCTCCAGAGGTGGTGGCCCATGCTGCAGAACCTCCCGAGGTAGCGCCCAGTAACGCACATTCAGCCTGTCTTGTCACGGTCGAAGGAACCATTACTGAACTCTCCCCGTATCCCAATGGTCCTACTGTAGAACCTCCAGAGGTGGCGGCATCCGCTGCAGAACCTCCAGAGGTGTCAGTGGTATCCACTTATGAACTCTCGTCCTGTTCTGTTCCGTACCCCGCCCCCCCCCAGGGGAGGCTGCCGATGAACCTCTGCCTGTCCTTTTTTCCGCCCATGATCGCCGATAACTCTCCTGCCTTTCCTGTCCCGGCTATGGAGGCCATCTGTGAATCCTCGTCCCGTCCTATCACGGCTATGGAGGCCGTTTGTGAACTCTCTGCTCGTCCTGTCACAGCTATGGAGGCAGGTTGTGAACTCTCTGCTCATCCTGTCCCAGCTATAGAGGCCGGTTGCGAACTCCCTGCTTGTCCTGTCATGCTTATGAGCCATCTGTGGGATCCTCGTCCTGCCCCTGTCACTCTATGTGGCCATCTGTGCACCCTCGCCTTCTGTCACTGTCATAGAAACCATTTGCGAACTCCCTGCTCGTCCTGTCATGGGTATGGAGGCCGTTTGGGAATCCTCATCCTGTCCTGTCCTGGATATGGAGGTCGTTTGTGAATTCTTTGTGTGCTTTTTGTCTGCCAGGGAGGCTGCCCCTGAACGCTCATTCTTGGCTATCAACCCCAATGTTCTGTCTGTGTTTTCTGTCTCTGCTCTCTCGTTGTTCCCGGACTAATATCCCTTCATTCATTGCACTGATTGCACACAGTACTGATTGCACACAGCTGTTTCATATAACTCACTCACTATATAACCCTCTCCAACAACCATTCTCTTCGAGTATCTTACCTGTTATTATGCTCGTTTCTGTCGCATGCCCTGTTTTCCCTTGTTTTGCCTGCCTTGCCTTGTTTTCTCGGTTTCTGATCTTTGCCTGTTTTTCTGGATTTATCCCTTTAGTCTCGCCCCTGTGATTCTGTCTGCCGATCGTTGACCTACGCTAGCCCTAGGACTATTCTTGTGTTTTGCCCGCCATATACCTGTTTGCCATTGTTCGACCCTACCTGTTATACCACATCTCTTTAAATAAATCTTGCAGATGGATCCACACGTCTCGCAGCCCTTACACTTTATCCACTATGCAACTATGAGTTTTTTTTTCTGACCTGGTGCAACTTTCTGGAAATATGGTAATGTTGGATGAATAGAATTCATTAATTGGAAATGCCATCCATCTCGATATCATCGCTAGCGGATGCTTTTTTTTTTTTATAGATATCTCTGGCTATCGTCCATATACACCGTGTCATCATCTGCGCAACTCGAGTATTTCACACGTATAGTGTGAGCACATAAATTGTGCTCGACAATCAGACCATACAGTTTGAGCACGTAAATCATGAGATTTGACTTTACATCGCATGCTATCTGCTCTTACAGTGCGAGTTGGTACCTTGATGAAATCACAGGAAATCGCACATATGCCTGACCGTTAGCCCACTAATCAAGTCAATAAAAAACACACAAAATCTAATAATACTAATATAAGTGTAAAAATGTGTTTAAATACAGTTGCTTTGCTCGTCGGAGTCGTAAGGGATAACGGTAACATAATACGCTGATCGTGGGCTGCTTTTGAATGAACATTTATTTATAAAACAAAATTATATTTATAAAACTTTGGCCAGATTAGCCTACATTTTTTTAATAGCATAAACATAAAACTCCCTTAAAACTTTAACTGGAATGTCGCTGTTTCTGTCACTGCAACTTCCCGAACAGGCGAACACGCACACACACAAAAATTAAATATGTTGAGTCCGCCTGATGAAAAAGATGTGCATATTTATTTTGTCACCTTTAACTCTTTCCCCACCAAACACGGAATTGTCCGGGTTTCCGTGTCTTCACTGTTATACGCTTGGGGGCACTATTACACATCTCCTGACTGAGTCCACAATCTCCCGATCAAAAACACAGACTAGAAAGACAGAGAAACGAGCGATCTCATATGTAAGCAGATGCATATGAAAAATAATGTGATCATCAACAATAAACAGCATATAAATGAAAACTGCCTAATGTTACAGAGTGAAATGCTGATCCCGGAAGTGGTAAAGGACTATGAAGCTTTGGATGCATTGAGGGAAGTAATCTACTGCATCCATGCTTTAATCATCAAATCCAATTGTAGTCTTTGATAAAAATGGGATTTTCTCAGCTTTTTGATCAAAATGTTGTTTTTTTATGAAACTTACCTACTAAGTGTTGGAAACATAGCTTGAAGCTAGAATAAAACAGATTTTTTGTTTAAAAGTAGAGGCTCCTTTATTTTGCTGTATTGCATGTTCAGATACTCATACAACAAAATATTCTGGAAGCCATGAAATGTTTGTAAAAATGATCAAAAATGCTTGCGGTGGCTGGCAACTTTTTTCAAAAACACCGGCGGGGAAAGAGTTAATGTCACAGATAAAAGGTTTAAAACTTAAATTTAATAATTCAATAAAGCATTCCAGCAGGTTACGTATACTTGTTATCTGTCTTTTTATGACATATCTATTCCAGTTTACTAGCCAGCCCTGTTCATGACACATGACATATTAGTTAAAACGTAAGAGCACAGAATTAATTCCCGTAATTTAACTACAAAAATTAAGAAACATGTAAAATGTTTCATTTTAAATGAAAAACAATGACACTTAAACCAAGGGAATTAGAATCCTCATGTGCATGATGCCCCTGATTTTTTTAAATATTACCAAATGAGACTAATTAACTAACCAGATAACTAGTGCTTCTCTCTCGCGTGCCCGCGCGGACAAGCCGCTGGAAAAGGGTTCTGTACTTCTGGGCCATTCGCAGAAAATTAATTTGTAGTTGAGTGGTACAGCGTTGGTCAACAGTGTCAATGCCGTTCAACTACACAGGTTCAAATCTGTAATAAACTTGCTTTTTTGAGATAAATGCGGAGATTTGTGTGTGTATTCTGCAGTTCTAAAACACATTGATTTATTTTTATACACAATACATTTTATGCTTACATTTAGGTAGAACCTCAAAAAATTAGGTGCATGAACGAGTGCATGAGTGCGGGAATGAGCTCCGACATGTTCCTGTTCTAACTTTTCAAAGTCTGTGGTTAACGTGCCACTTAGCGTTAAAAGGCAGCAAATACACCTTTCAAGTATTATTCTGGTTGAGTAACATCTGTATGACTTTCTTCTTTCAGATGAATACAGTCGGAATTATATTAAAGTGGTTAATAAAGGCCTTCTGAAGTGATGCATTTCATAAACTGTAGTCTCTAGCTTCCACTCATACATGTGTTCACGAGAGAGTGGTGTTCCAGTGGATGACGTAGGTGTAGCGTAAGCTTCCGGTAAGAACATGCTAGTCTCGCGAGAATCAAAATTTGTTTACAGCAAAGGAAAACCAATTGGCTTGGCTTATATCGAAATCCCCCAACAATTTTCTTTACAAATCCTTGTTTTGTACTTCTAATTCATGACCGGTGCTTTGTGTTGCTCTCTCCTCTACGCTTCTGCATTCACCTAGACGCGTGTATGTCCTACGTCATCTGTTAGAACGCCACTCTCTAGTGAACGCATGTACGACAGTTAGCGGAAGCTAGAGATTACAGTTTATAAAGTTTTAAATATGAATATGAATAAATATTTTTCTTACAAAAAACGCATCATTCACTTCAGAAGGCCTTCATTAACCCCCCGGAGCCGTGTGGGACACTTTTCAAAGCTCAATTTTAACGTGACTGTTTTTATTATGATGGACGCAGCTTTATTTAGGGATGGCTGACGCGAAACTGACATTTCGACACGGTGTCGAGATCCCGAAGCGCAGATGTTTCAAAACACTGCTCCGAAGTGTGATCTGAAACACCCATGTCACGTAACAAAGGTGAATCAAAGCATCGGGGTGTTTCACAAGTGTTTTGAGATCCGAATCTGCTTTTGATCGACAGGGTTGGGAACAAACCACACAATCTCACATCTGTCTTAACCTAACTCCGCAAAGTATAAAATTGGAGTTAATGCAGCAGAACATTTAATATATTTCAATAAAAATCTTTATATGTAAAAAATGCCAGGCGTTGTGGCTTGATGTCTTTTATTAATGCTAATTTTTTTCTGACCAAAAATGGCAAATCTCTAGTTTTCACCGTAGAGACGGGTGACAAATTGTTTCAAAGCCTCGGCACATTTGCTTCGACTGTTTCACCAGTGTTTCATGAAGCCTCGCTCTGCCTACCACTAGTTTTACTGGACTTCGAAATCTTCTGTTATAAAGCTTGGAAGAGCCCGGCTAGAACATGTCCCGGTATCCAGTAATACATCTCTCACGATAATAAACATGCACTATGTTATCGTGGGTACTCTCACAATACCGTGAAGTTTTTGAATGCATTTTAAGAATACTTTTCCCATCAACGGTTCACAGTGCACAACACTGCTGTATGCTGCGTCACAGACACATGCGCACTCTTGATGTAAACAAGCCCAACATGGATGAAGGAAGCGCACTGCGGAACGAGTACAGGAGACGCGCTGAATGAAAGCGCACATTCACTCTCTGACAGCAGATGGCGCTGATGGAACAGCAGGAATGCAGCCGTAAACAAAAGCAGCTGCACTACTTTCTGTTTCTGAACAGTATTTAAATGTTTTAAACAGCCATTCAGATTTTTGTATTAGCTCACCAAATACACCCCCAAAGACGTGATATGATATTTATTTCAAACTTTTTTTACATTTTAATCTGCACTACAACATGCCCTAGATATTGTTTTAGAGATTCTTTATTGTTCAGTCACACTTTACATTAAGGCCCCATTAGTTAATTCATTAGTTAACATAAACTGCCAATGAAAAATTCTTCTAAAACATTTGTTAATCTTAGCTAATTTTAAGATTTAATAACACGTTATTGAAATCAAAAGTTTTAACTGTAATTTTTAATGAACTCGAGCTAACATGAACTAACAGTTGTATTTTTTTTAACAAAGAATAATAGCGTCTGAAACAAATGTAGCTATTGCTCATTGTTCAGGTTTATGCATTAACCAAGGTTAACTAATGAGATCTTATTGTAACGTGTTAACTATTGTTCTTTATAATTCTTTTGCACTTTAATCTGTTTGAAACATCTGTTTACTTTAAACATTTTTGTTGTTTATTGTATTTAAATCTTCTGTTCTTGTTGAAATAAGAAAAAAGTTATTAAACCTGTTATACTGTATTATGACAACACTTTTTTCAACTTATTTCAGTATCGTGATAATACTGTATACCGTGATAAAAAAAAAAAGCTTAAGCAATTATGGCAACATGAAAATTTGATACCGTCACATGCCTATCCAGGACAATTTGTAATATATCTCTGACTGTATTTGTCTGAAAAAATAAAGTCATATACACCTAGGATGGCTTGAGGGTGAGTAAATCATGGGGTGAATTAGTGCTACAAATTCATAAAATAATCAAAGAGGCCCTTCTTTTTTTAGGCACTTATTATTTACATTTAGTCTTGATTTGTAAATTAAATTTAATATATTTCACTTTCATTAAAACATTTGCTATTTATTTGTAAAAGTTGTCATTACTCATGTTTGTTGTTCTGTTGCATTTACACTGTTTTGAGCAGCAGGTGTTGTAAGCGTGCGGTGAATCGAGCGATTCGAATCACTGAATCGTTTGCGAAGCAATTGATTCAAATGACTCGAAGTTTCGATTAGCCCCGTTTCTCTCATCACTAACGTTACTCGCCAGTGACTGAATTCGTGTTTATGATAAACTGATTCACGATGTATGGAGCGAAATGAGACGCACCTTTTCTGTTCTTCACAAGTGGACGCGGTTTACAAGCACACAAAAAATATGTTTATTAATGTTAGATAAGCATTCATGTTGCATTAAATAACAACTGATTCGTTTTAAAGTTATTGTAAAACAACTAAATAGACCGAATGTTTAATATCTATTTAAACCCTTTAAAGTCTTAAAAACACAAACCTTTCTCATCCGAATCACAACAGATGCAGGAACGCAGCGCAGCCCGGTGACGTCACTCCAGAAAACCAAAATAAAAGTCCCGTTCACACGCTGCTCTCTAAAATCACAAACGTGCATAGAAATATTAAAATAGACGAGAATAGAGTTTATTTCTTGGTAAAACTGATATTTAAATACACGTTGCTGAACATATTAGGATCTACTAAGAAAAAACTGCAATGTTTGGATGCAGAATCCATTTATAACATGCAACTGGACGGTCAGAATTGACTTCAGCACAGTCCCTGCCAGTGAATAAACAGCAGACTGACAGGTGAAAGGCTACTAACTTCTGCTAGTGTCTCATAAACATAAAGCTTTTAGAAAATTACAGCCTTAGTGGTAATGTTGTTAAGGTGGTTGTTTTCTTTATAAACACCTAGTAACCCACATGAAAAAATACTGTAGTAAAGTATTTACTATAGTAAAATGTAATAAATTGTAGTACACTGTGGTATATTGTAATATTTACTACAGCATACTCTAGTATTAACTATAGTGAGTTTGTAACTGTATTAAATTAAGTTTTTATTATTAATACTGTAGTATATTATAGTATTTACTAAGCTTTGTTCAATTATACTACAGCAGATACCTCTAGTATTTAACATAGTGAGTTTCGTTAACTAGCATCTTACTCTCATTAACATCGTGAAGTTCGGCTAACTACTACAGCATACCGCTACGCTATTAACTATAGTGAGTTCGTAACCCATGCCGCAGTTACTCCTAGTTTAACTATTACGTGGATTTTCGGTAACTCACAGCATACCTAGTTATTACAAACTATAGTTGAGGTTTCGTACCTACCAACCGATCTCTAGTACTAACTATATTATTTCTAACTACACGCAGTACTCTAGTAATTAACTATAGTGAGTATCTGCGTAAACTACCGCTAGTACTTCTATGGGTTATTTACTACTAGTAGCGAGTTGTCGTCCTACAGCATTCTCCTGTAACGTAGGCCTTAACCGTATAGCAGAGTTCGTAATGCTACAGCATACCTCTAGTCATTAATCTATATTGAGTCTTCGTAACTAAGTTTTTTGCTATGTAACTGTAGGATATCTGTAGTATATCTAAGTATTTTACTATCCACTTATAATTTATCTTATCTAATGTAGTTATTAACTACAACTGATAATCGTGAGTTACTCTAGGTGACTATGAAACTACAGTGTGTCGTCGGTGGTTCCCCAGTAAATGGTGCTTCTTCCTGTACCCACTTCTGTACTTTTTCGAAACCGGTATGGATAAATACTAATTTGTATCGTCGTCTAATTACATTTTGTAAAGGCCAACAAACACAAACAAAAAAAATTTATATATATATAATATATTTTTTTTTACCATACAGTAAATACATAACAAGCAATTCTTAGCTCCTTGCGGCCGACTCGTACATCTTTCCGTTGACCGCTTGCGCATTCGCGCGGGTTACGCTCGTGTTGGCGGGACCCCTGCTAAGCAAACCAACACGCTTTTACTGATCACCAGACCCTTTTTTTGGAAGCAAGAAAGTTTAAGTAACGTCAAATTTTTCCTACTGGTGAGATTGGATTGGGGAGCTCTCGTGGTTACAAGGAGCGCCAAATTACCCTTTCCAAATGTGGGTAGGCCTACTGAACTGACCAAACAGAAGACCACACTTCCCAGCAAAGATACTGGCAGTGGTAAGTTAAGTCTCTTATTAACCTTTTCAGTTCACTTACTATCTCATGATTTATCGGTTAAAGCGCAGTGTAGTCTTTAACTACCTCATCAAACTGAAAAAGGTTAGAGAAAAACGTACTGCGCCATGGTACAACAGTAATACCCATTCTCTCAAGAAAAAAACTCGTAGTCTTGAGCGCAAATGGAGAAAAACTAACTTGGAAGTTTTTAGAATTGCGTGGAAAAACAGTATGTCCAGCTATGGACAGGCTCTAAAAGCTGCCAGGGCATATCCACAGATTCATAGAAAATAACCAAAACAATCCACTTTTTTTTTTATTTAGCACAGTGGCTAGATTAACTAATAACCAGACGCCGCCATATCTAAATATTCCCTCACAGTTTAATAGTAATGACTTTATGAATTTCTTCACTGATAAAATAGATAACATCAGAAATACAATATCAAATGTAGATTCTACAGCATTTAATACTTCCGCTTCATTCATCGCACCCAAAGATAAACTGCAGTGCTTTACAACTATAGGACAGGAAGAGCTAAATAAACTTATCACTGCATCTAAACCAACAACATGCCTGTTAGATCCTGTACCCACTAAATTACTGAAAGAGTTGTTACCTGTCGCAGAAGAACCGCTTCTCAATATTATTAACTCGTCGTTGTCTTTAGGTCACGTCCCAAAACCATTCAAGCTGGAGGTTATTAAGCCTCTTATTAAGAAACCACAACTAGATCCTAGTGAACTGGCTAATTACAGACCCATCTCAAATCTTCCTTTTATGTCTAAAATTTTAGAAAAAGTTGTGTCTGCTCAATTGTGCTCCTTCCTGCAAAAAAATGATCTCTATGAAGAATTTCAGTCAGGTTTCAGGCCCCACCATAGCACAGAAACTGCACTTGTTAAAATTACAAAAATTACTTGCTTCTTGCGTCAGACCAAAGCTGTATCTCATTGCTAGTTTTACTCGATCTTAGTGCTGCATTCGATACTATAAATCATGACATACTCATAGATCAATTACAAAACAATACAGGTATTCAAGGGCAGGCTTTAAGATGATTTCGATTCTACCTGTCCGATCGCTACCATTTTGTTGATTTAAATTGAGTCATCTCAATTATCACCAGTAAATTATGGAGTGCCATAAGGATCTGTCCTATGTCCTCTGCTATTTTGTTGCCCCTTGGTAATATTATTAGATAATACGTGATTAGTTTCCACTGTTATGCTGATGATACTCGACTATATATCTCAACAAGACCATATGAAACTTCTAAATTATCTAAGCTATCAGAGTGTGTTAAAAATGTAAAATATTGGATGAGCAATAATTTTCTCCTACTAAATTCGGATAAGACAGAGATATTACATATTGGACCAAAAGACAGTACACAGAATCTCTTGGATTACAATTTTGCAACTAGACGGATGTACTGTGTGTACTCTGACTACTTCCTCTACAGTCAAAATCTGGGTGTTATATTAGATAGCATCTTGTCTTTTGAAAATCATATTTCCCATGTTACAAAAATGGCATTCTTCCATCTTAGAAACATTGTCAAGTTACAAAACATGTTACCTGTTTTCTGATGCAGAAAAGCTAGTTCATGCATTCCTGACCTCTAGACTGGACTATTGTAATGCACTGTTTGTTGGTTGTCCTGCATCTTCAATAAACAAGTTACAGGTAGTTCAAAATGCAGCGGTTAGAGTCCTTGCCAGGGCAAGAAAATATGATCATATTACCCCAATTTTACTGTCTCTGCACTGGCTACCTGTTAAGTTCTTTATCAGTTACAAAATATTATTACTTGTATTATAAGGCCCTTAATGGGTTAGCTCCTGCGTACCTAACTAGTCTTCTACCAGGCTACAATCCATCACGCTCCTTAAGGTCGCAAAATTCTGGACTTTTGATAGTACCTAGGATAGGAAATTCCACTAAAGGAGGTAGAGCTTTTTTTTCATTTGGCTCCCAAACTCTGGAATAACCTTCCTGATAACGTTCGGGGTTCAGACAAAAACAGCACACTCTCTCTGTTTAAATCTAGATTAAACACATCTCTTTGGCCAAGCATTCAAAAAATGCATCTCATAATCTTTTACTGCAATCATATCTTTTACTTGCCGTTATATCTACAAATGCACATTATTTTCTTTCGTTTGGGTAAACAATCAATTTTGCTTTTGGGTGGAACGCAATCTACGCTATTATCACTATTTGATTCCCTTTTCCTTTCACTGCCTTAACGAGGATTTTACACAGCTTCAGTCTGGGATCATAACACCTGAGAAGAGATGAGCCAACCCCTCAGACACCCTCCACTTGATGCAACCCTGAACAACTTACAGAACTCCCACTTTTGCTATCAGTTTGATTTTGCATCCTCTAAATAATTGCTGTTCCTTCCGTCTGTTTGATTACTCTTAATTGATATTTATGCCATATGTACATTGACTGACAGTCATCACTGATAAGCTACCACTAAATATGTAGAAACTTAATTTGCTGTTAAGTTGCTTTGCAATGATTTGTATCGTGAAAAGCTGTACAAATAAACTTGAATTGAATTGAATTTTTGCATGCTTACAATTGAATGTCTTTTAAAACTAAACTGCTGATCTTGTTACTGTGTTAATAAATAGTGTTTTCACTATACTTTGGGATATTAATATCCATTGCAGAATTGATGTTATACGGCTCGTTCAATGAACCGCTGGCCGACTCAGTGATCAGCTGTAAAACAGTGATTCTGTCCAAATTCCCTATAAAATCATAAATGATTCCCTTTGAGCTAAACTGACCTGTTTCCCTTACATCAAGCATATAAAAGACATAAAATACATTATTTGAGAATATAGTTACCCTTTATACTTTAAATGATTGTCCTTTTGAAATTGTCTGTTCAAGTTTCCGTGTTTCTTTGTCTGCAATGAAAGAGCGCATCTCTTTTGGAATGCAGGATGTGAGGGGAATCATGTGTTCCCGAGGTCAAGAAAGTCAGCTACGTGAGTCTGGTGACAATTGGGCTCCTGGGCTGACCATTGATCAGTTTTACGACTTGCAAACAGTTAGGAGGGGGAATCTTGAGATTCTGTGGAGATTCTGCAGTTTATTTGTGTCCATTCACAGAGGTCCTATAGGTTTAGATGATTTCTCTACTTGGACAAAACCTCTCCAGCCTTGGAAAAGGTCTTTCACATGGAACAGAGGATGCAGGGAAACATAAAAATGCCAATGCCAGCTGGTATAAATGAGGATACTGATGCTTCTGTTGAGCCCAATATACTAGAGTAGTGTTTCCCAACCTTTCTTTTTCCAGCGCGTACCGTCCTGGGGCATTTAACATTCTTCTGTTCTGCGTACTCCCTCTCTTCCCCTTAGACCGCAGTCACAGCTTTTCTATTAAAGGACAATATTTGCCTCCTTAAATTGATTTACAGGTGCATTTTTTTACCTTTATAGAGGCAATCTTTTTTATCCTTGTTAATTGTATGTCATGTTTTATGTCATATTCTTAACATTTATTATATTAATAATACACTTAATGGAATAAAGCAATACATTATGGCAAATCGAAGTGATACTTGTAGATTTAAAAAATAAAACCGCCAATCGGTCTTTGTCAGGTGACGTCACGCTTGCGAGAACCGAAGTGCATTTTGGGTGCAGCCGCCATTTGTAAGGTATCAGAGCCGGGATAGTATATTGTTGGAGAATTGTATTTTTCATTCACTTTATTTCAAAGACAATGGTACGGTCTTGTTGTGTGAAAGGTTGTAATACTAAGTCACACGATAGAAACGGTCAAAAGCTTCACCACCAGGAAAGGTTTTTAAAGTTTCCCACTTGGAAGAAAAGTTATGGACCGTAACAAAGAGGCGTCGGGTGGCCTGGGTTGCAGCGGTGAGACGCAAAAACATCACTTTGGGCAACGTATCTCCGTTTATGTATGTTTGCTCTCGACATTTTCATAAAGGTAAGTAAAAGTAACGTTGACAAATGTCATGGCTTTCTGTCATTGTGTTGTTGTTGTAAAATGTCATGCAGTCGTCATGTGCAAGGTTGTAAAATACTTAATTAGTTTAACTTTTAATTAATTAATTGCATCCAAAATAAAAGTTTTTGTTTTACATAAATATGTTTATGTGTTACTGTGTTATTGTATTTTTATGTATCATACAAACCTCTATATATATTTTTGAAAATATTTCCACTTTTCCATGTATCCATTTATATTCATATAATATAATCTATATATATATATATATTATTATAAATATTTATATATACAACACACCATACTTTTTCTTAAAGATAACAGCATGTGTGGTGTGTTAAATATACATAATAACCCTTATGTATTAGGTTATTCCATAATAACCCTTATTCCTCGTCTGGGATCGTGTAGAGCACTTTGAAGCTGCAATTTGGACCTTCCACCCAGTGAACCCCACTGAAGTCCACTATATAGAGAAAAACCCTGGAATGTTTTCCTCAAAAACCTTAATTTCTTTTCGACTGAAGAAAGAAAGACATGAACATCTTGGATAACCTGGGGGTGAGTAAATTATAAGGACATTATAAGTGAACTAATCTTTAATGTTTATTGCCTCCATATATTGTTTTAGAATGTTACAAGTTGTGGAGGAATTCCGATGTGGAAAAGCAAGTCATGTCTATTCTCAAACATATTCACAAACATAACAAAACTATATAAAGGCTATTCACACAAGCATCTTTAAACAAAAGGATTTGTACTTTAATTTGATACATTACTCCTTATAAAAAGAAGACACATGCCCACTAGTTACTGGCTTGATGCAGACTAATATACACATAGCTGAAGCTGATTACATAAACCTTGATCCTCTAGATCAAGATGATATCAAAGTAATGTGAAAATAAGCTGGGCAGTCTCAAATCTGGCCCAGTGGCTCTCAATTATAGCACGCTGCGGTTCCATTTTTCACCACATATTTACATTGGGAATTTGTGGGGCGCTGTTGAGCTGGGGAGGGCTCAGGAACCTTCTGCTCTGCTTAGTATCATAATGTATGCCTGCAGAAGCCAAATAAATTGTATCTGCTGCTAACTTTAGGACTCAAAATAATCTAGAAAACGGTCCAATGTTTAGACCTTTAGGAGCTAGTAACATGACATACTTTTTGTTTTTTCTTGTATTTTGGGATTAAATGGCAAATATTTATATATATATATATTATATATAATATATATATATACAGTGGGTACGGCAAAGCTGTCAGACCCCCTTACAATTTTTCACTCTTTGTTATATTGCAGCCATTTTCTAAAATCATTTAAGTTATTTTTTTTACTCATTAATGTACACACAGCACACAATATTGACAGAAAACACAGAATTGTTGACATTTTTGCAGATTTATTATAAAAGAAAAACTGAAATATCACATGATCCTAAGTATTCAGACACTTTGCTGTATTTAGTAGAAGCACCCTTTTTTTCTAATACAGCCATGAGTCTTTTTGGGAAAGATGCAACAAGTTTTTCACACCTGGTTTGGGGATCCTCTGCCATTCCTCCTTGCAGTTCCTCTCCAGTTCTGTCAGGTTGGATGTAAATGTTGGTGGACAGCCATTTTTTAGGTCTCTCCAGAGATGCTCAATTTGGTTTAAGTCAGGGCTCTTGGGCTGGGCCATTCAAGACAGTCACAGAGTTGTTGTGAAGCCACTCCTTCGTTATTTTAGCTGTGTGCTTAGGGGCATTGTCTTGTTGGAAGGTAAACCTTCGCCCGGCTGAGGTCCTGAGCACTCTGGAGAAGGTTTTTCGTCCAGGATATCCCTGTACTTTGGCCGCATTCATCTTTCCCTCGATGCAACCAGTCGTCCTGTCCCTGCAGATGAAAAACACCCCCACAGCATGATGCTGCCCCACCCATGCTTCACGTTGGGACTGTATTGGACAGGTGATGAGCATGCCTGGTTTTCTCCACACATACCGCTTAGAATTAAAAAAGTTCTATCTTGGTCTCATCAAACTTGGAGTCCTTCAGGTGCTTTTTAACAAACTCCATGCGGACTTTCATGTGTCTTGCACTGCGGAGAGGCTTCCATCGGGCCACTCTGCCATAAAGCACCGACTGGTGGCTGCAGTGCTGGGTGCTTTCTACAACTTTCTCCCATCATCTCCCTACTGCATCGCTGGAGCTCAGCCACAGTGATCTTTGGGTTCTTTTTTACCTCTCTCACCAAGGTTCTTCTTCCCCGATAGCTCAGTTTGGCCGGACGTTCCAGCTCTAGGAAGGGTTCTGGTCGTTTCAAACGTCTTCCATTTAAGGATTATGAGGCCACTGTGCTCTTAGGAACCTTATGTGCAGCAGAAGTTTTTTTGTAACCTTGGCCAGATCTGTGCCCTGCCACAATTCTGTCTCTGAGCTCTTCAGGCAGTTCTTTGACCTCATGATTCTCATTTGCTCTGGCATGCACTGTGAGCTTTAAGGTCTTATATAGACAGGTGTGTGCCTTTCTAAATCAATCCATCGTATATGCAAACAACCGCTGGACTCAAATGAAGGTGTATAACCATCTCAAGGATGATCAGAAGAATTGGACAGCACCTGAGTTAAATATATGTATGTCACAGCAAAGGGTCTGAATACTTAGTACCATGTGATATTTCATTTTTTCTTTTTTAATATATCTGCAAAAATGTCAATAATTCTGTTTTTTTCTGTCAATATGGTGTGCTGTGTGTACTTTAATGAGGAAAAAAATTTAACTTAATTTATTTTAGCAAATGGCTGCAATATAACAAGAGTGAAAAATTTAAGGGGGTCTGAATACTTTCTCTACCACTGTATATATATATTATCTATATATATATATAATATATATATATATATATAGAATATATATATACCCACCGTTTGACCCAATATAAGTTCTATATATACTCGTTTTTTTCTTGAATACATCTGAATCAACGCGGTCGTCTTATATTCAGGGTCTGGACTTTGACATGTCAATAATACACCCACAGCAATAGGTGGCGCCAAATACCCATAAAATGAGTGTGTCATGAAATACGTAATGTAATGCGTGTTGTAAAGATTGCGAGTAATTACAGCTGCATGAGTCGTGACTGTCACGTTAGCCTGATGGGACCAAACTCCCTTTGTGATTTTAAAACGTAAGACAGTACCCAGATTTGAAGACTACAGTAAGATTTAACTTCTACTGTTAATAAGATTTTGGTAGGCTACTATTAGATGGATAGCCTAAATGTCCTAATTCAGATGGGCTACCTGTTTTTTTTTATTTTTATGGTATATCAAAAAGTGTATATTTTTTAAATGTGATTGTTGGTACAGTTTACCAGTTTTTACCATGCTTTCAAAACAAAAATTAAAATAGGAAAAATATGCATGAATGTCTGACAAATATCAAATTTCAAGCAAACTTGATCTCTGTAAACATTTTTGACACATTCAAGTGAATGTGTAGTTCGTGGATTAACAAGTAAGACCCATATGTATTACTGACTGGTAATATTGTGTTTTCACTGGTAATATGAGGGATTCCAGAATCTAATCCACCCAAAATGCATTTTATTATGACTTTTTATAACTCCACACACAATAAAACTGATGCCCAGTGTCTGACTGCCAAGTATGTAAACATGTGGATAAGCACGCATGGAGAGTTCATGTTTAATTTAAAACAAAAAATGAGAAAGGTGAGTAGCACACTCATATACCTGACATTGGCCAATCGCAGCCCTCTGCTTTGAGGATCGACCAATCACAGTAGGAATAATGCTTGCTATCTGATCCTTCACAGTCCGGGATAGAAATCGAAACCAAAAGTTTGAATCCTGCATTCGACAAGACACCATTTCAGAATGCTGTGAGCCAAAGCTTAGGCCTACAATTTCTATCATAATTATTGGTAAGTTGTCATATAAATATCTTGACATTAGATGTGTGTGTGTGTGTGTGTGTGTTATATTTATGGTCAAACTCAATCAAGAGTTTACTGCAAGGTATACTCGAGGCATCAGGCAGTTAATGTATAAATAACACTTGTCATATAATGTATTACAAATTCATTTGAAATATGAATCTATGCAGGTTTTATGAGGTTTCTCAACATTCACATCGAGGTCAACGTCTGTTATATTTTGTATTTCCCCCAGTGTCGTATCAACAGGTTGGTTGGGGCCTTCACAGGAAATGGGGGCATAGATACTGTTTTCTCTAGCTTCAAACCCGATTCCTTTATTGTTTTCTCTGCAGCAGAGTAGAGTCTTCTCTGAGGGTTGTGGTAACAGAGTACTGCGTAGAACAATATATGAGATTACTATTTACAAAATAAATACTGAACGACGGCATTTCTAGGTTCTTTTTGCACCCCAGAAATGAATTGCATAATATTCTATGGGCATTTCATTCAAATTAAGATCTGGCCTATTAAACAAAGTCGGTTACCCAGCTAGGTTTGAGTTTAGTTTGAGCAAACTCTAGTTGGTTTCAATATGCTTTTTTTTTAGCTGTGTTCATCGCCATGGTAAATTATCATGTTTCATGCTAACCCACTCCAGAGCAGGTTTTATTCTAGGTAAGGGATTGTAAACCAAACTGGACCAATCAGCTGTGAGCAAACATGTATCTGACAAAATATGGTCACTGCTAATAATTTAGTATATATTATATCCCTAATGCATTACACATATCAATTCTATTCTGACCATTAATATTAAGCTTTTAATTTAAATTAACATACATTTATAGATATGAATACAGGCTTTTCGATTATACAGTATAAAGCTTTTAAAATGGCTAAACATTGGTCTTTTATGCTCTTTGTGAACCTATTTAAATTACTCATTAAATAACTTCAGTTTCACTTGCCTTAATATAGATATTCTTTTTAGCTGTCTTCTTAACTTTTTTTCTGCAACAGCAGTTTTTTCCTGCCTTGAAAATGCCTTTGAATTCATACTAGTGTAGCAAGTCTGAAAAAGTGTGTTATGCTGTCAGGTGTGATTTAAGTCAAATATGTTCTGTTACTGTGTTATGTGTTCTTTTTGAATAGGGGCTTTAAGGGGGTGGGTGTTCTTCTGAAGAACGAGTCTGCGCACTCGTGGGTGGGTGGAGTCTGGGGGAAAGGTTCTGGAAGTTTGTGAGTTCAGAGAGAGGAGAGCTCAAGTGTTGGGTTTGCCTCGGGCGCTCTCGTAAATAAAAAGCAAGCTAAAAAAACGTCCAGTTGTCGTTTCACTGACTGGATCGCTACACTATCTTTCATAACAATCTCTTAATCTTCAGCAGAGAAGTGAATATCACGACTCTCTCATGAGAAGAATCAAGCTGATGCAGCGTTGCCAACTCTCACGAATCTGGCATAAGACACACGCTTTCAGGCTCTGTCTCACGCTGCGGTGCCCAAGTAAATCTCACACCAAATTAAAAAAGCCAACATGCTTGTGAATCATGACATCAACAGCTTGTAACAAATATGTCCATTTACTTCAAGATAGCCATACATTTAATGACCATAGCATTTTAGTTAGATCTTTAGTTAGCATCTATGAGAGGAGTATATTACATATTTATTATATTTTTTACTCTTATATCATTAAAATATTATAATATTATTGTTATAAGAACAGTATTATATTCATTTGAGTTGTTAATTTTAACATTTAATAGCCAGCTGACAGGACTCTCATGTATATTTTACAGCATTGGTTGAGAGATTTTTTTTTTCCTTGAGAAAATTTTGCATGTACTGTACCTGATATATATCCAAATGAATTGATATTCGAAACCAGATCAGAATCAAATCAAAAGTTGATCTGAAATCATGAAATTTGTCCCACTTTAACAGGTCACTGGAGCACTGTTAATTAGTTAAAACACCCTGGCTTCTTTATCTTTTATCAGAGTCATGTGTTTTTCTCCTCGCTTCTAAAAACCACTTATTAATTGTATTAATCAGCTCTAGCTTAGATATGTCACAAGAAAATGGGAAATGTCATTAAGTGCTTAAACCAAACCTTTTACTGTTGAACGCACCACCACACAACACACGTCACATAGGCGTAATGGTTTTTATTCTGTACATACTTTATTTTCTATACCCTTACACTAACCCACGCCCGCACGAAAAACGAAATATTATAGGCTGCGTGTTTTATATATAAGATATTATATATATATAGAGATATATTATAGAGTATATTATAATAATTTGTATGAGACTTCTAAGTATTTACACATCTTTACTAATCATTTATTTATTATTTTCCCATGTTTTTGCTGTGCTAAATCTAAAGTTGATACTAATTATCATCTGTAAATGTTTATAAACATTTACTATTAATCATTTAGAACCTTTATGGGAATTTGGAACCTTTCCAGCTACTGTAACAAAGTTTGAGTAAAGGGTGATTAGCTGAGAGTATTTATATTCTTGCTAAAGACAAAAAACAAGACATAATAGCAACAAGAACATCATATCTTAAGAGAAGAGCTTTGCATTGGTTAAAATATGATTTCAGAATTACAATTAACAAACCAGTCAAAAACATTTTTATCATATGGTATTAGGGTACAGTGAATCTAAGCAAACGTCCTTGTTCTTTGCAACAGTATTATTGTTGAAACAAGACAAAAGTCAAACCTGCTTCTTGTATCGTCTTGGGATATCATGAAGTATTCTTCCTAGTGCTCCCTTTTATATAAAAAAAAATTATATATAAGCAAACAAATAAAACAAGATTGTTTGGTGTTTTTATGTCATCAGCAAGAATATAAATACTCTCAACTAATAACCCTTTACTCAAACTTTGTTATAATAGCTGAAAGTCCTATCGCCATAAAGACACTACTTGATTATTAGTAGGTTTTCAAATGATGAACAGGGTAATATCTTAAATGATTTGTAATGTGTAGTCATAAAAGTCTGTTTCTTAGGAGCCCTGGAGATTTGGTTTGGTGCTCACCTTCAAGTAGTGTGCCATTAACTGTAACTATTAAAAATATATATAATAGATTTCACATTCTTTATTTAAGTTTTTAAAATAAAATAAGAAGCAAAAAAGTGCAATAATACTATTATTTTGTCAAATAAATAAATTCATATTAAATAAAAATACAATTATTATAGTGCCCTTAATCTAAAATACTAATATTTACATATTTATTTTCTTTTATTTATTTATATGAATTACGTATCTTTCAAAACTAAAAAGAAAAATTCCAAAAACTTGGAGGGTTTCGGCAGTAAAGTAATAGGCCTATATCCACCAGTTTTTAAAAGGCGCTTCAAGTCATGAAATGTCAAGTTTCGCGTTTTGCTCTGAACTGGCCGCACCGAGCCGGATTGTATCTTTCAGTGTCTAATGGAAATCTTCTACAGTTATTACAGTAAGTCAGTCTAAACGTGAGTTGCTCATCAACATTCCCTTCATGAAATTAACCATGGTTTTTCACAATAAAATAAAACATTTAACTAACTATAGTTAGAACCATGGTGAACCACAATTACAATTTTGCTCCCCTTACCTATTAACCATGAGATTTTGTCGTAACCTGTTGTTAACAATTGTAATCATACACCAAAACAATCCCCTGGTTACTACACCCCCCCCCCCCTTTCTTACTACAATAACAACCATGGTTCCATTGTTTCCGTAAGGGTTGTCAACATGTTGGTACATAAAATGAGTGGTCTGAACATTGTAACCATCGTAGTTTTTGAATTTCAGTCTTGTATGCGCACATTTGGCACTACTTATGTGCATCCCGTGTCTATATACACACGAAAACCAGGCTAACAAGGACAGCAGAAGTGATTATTGCTAGCTACTAAAAGTGTGGCCTATGGACCAAACGAGACGAGCAACACAAGGAACAAGGCAACAGCGATTAACAGAGGCCTGTTGAAACAAGGAAAAAAACAAAATTGAACCAAAAACACTACAACTTAAACGCCTTATATAAACAGGGGAACACAGACATGAATGTAACAGTAGCCTCCTTTAACAACACTTCACGTTAAGTCTCAGGAGGTATGTGGATCAGGATAAGGATGGAAGGCCCGCCCGTGAGGTTGAATAGGGTCCCGGAGACAGAGGTGGAACAGGGATTTCTGGAAGAACTGGGTTGCTAGGGCAGAGTTAGGGCCGTTCACATGGTCGCTCCTAAACCGTGAATACTTCTAGGCCATCGCGCTCATAACTCGCTTTCGGGCGCCTTGTGCTCGGAGGCTTCTTGCCGTTTCCTAAGCACCATAGCCTCCTGCTCTCCACTGAAGAACTCGGTAGTTTCAGCAAGTAATGATTTGCACTACCACTAAACAACGCTCTGTTGGCAGTAGCTCTGTCCTAATTTATATTTAAAATGGCCTACCACTATACAGCCTATCGACATCTGTTCCTTCGATATTGACCTGAGCTTTTCAATGAATGTTGTTACGGAAGGATGAAGCGGATTGGTTGGTTCTTGTCCAAATGACCATGGTTAGGGGACATTTCTGAAAAGTAAATGTTTTGCAATCTCGATGCGGGCGCAGAAGCGCCTGGAAAAAATCACGTGCGCGACCACGTTTTCCATTATTATTCGCGCCACCGTCCGCATGCCTTCTTCATTTGCAAATCGAACTGTGAGCGCGCAAACCAACGCGTATACTGTTCATGGCCCCTCTAGAGCTCAAGAAGAGCTGGATAGAAGGTTACCAGGGCAGAGCATGAGGCCAGGGTGGAAGAGGCACCTTGACCGTCTCTTTACATGGACAACTAGTTTCCATCCACTTATTTTTATGCGCATTTTGGAATATCACATAAAAAGAAACGGTGGATGGAAACGCCAAGATGCGCATAATCTAAATGCGATTAAAAAACGTATGCACACAACTGAGTAGGATAAACTTTTTATCCGATAAGAAAAAATGCACATAAACTACGATGGAAACACATTTACCGAATAAATTCCACCATGCGCACTGAAAAAGTCATGTGACTTTGCGCTATGAGACTTGATACAATTGACATAACCAGCGGACCGATCTCGTTCAGCTGTATATGTTGTTTTTGGTCGTTCTGAAATGCCCGAGGAAAGTCTGTCGTCAAAGTATTTCTCTTTGGCTTCTCCTCGTTTTCTACGATATAGTTAGTGCCAGTCGATCAGCTGAAGTTGACTGTTTTGGTTCTCTTTGACTCATTGGTGAGAAACTGTGCTTATATCTCAAATGTTTTTATGCGATATTCCAGTTTGGCGCATAAGTTAAATTTGCATCTTTGGATGAAACATAGCTACGGGGCAGAACAGTTGAGAATTGCCTGCGCTTCCGTGGCCGTGACGGACAGGCAGAGGGGTCAATCATGTGTTAATCATTGCATTTGTGAAGCATTTACAGCACTTATCTCTATTTGTAGTCTATTGAATGAACTAACCTAATCTATCTCGACACATTACGAAATGTTGTTTTCACCCACCTTTAAAATAATTTTGTTTCTTTGCAGCCTGAAATGAAAACGGACACAAAGTTTTTGTTTTATCCAGCTGTATTTAAAAGTGTAACTTATAACATCCATTCCGCCTTACCCACTATCGCGCCTCTTATTTAACACAAAAAAAATATAGAAATGCTCTTCTAGCAAATAGAGATGTTTCAATTTGTAATAGATATAATCTGTACAGTGAGATGTTCAAAAACATTTGTACATCCAACTCCACTGATCAGGGGAAATATTCGCTCTGTCCCACTTACATGGTAGTACACAAAGTGCATGTATCCGATTCATATAGATAATTTCCACATAGATGAGCCGTGAACCGATCTAGAATATCTGAATCGGCCATTGCTTTTTTTTCTGCTTACACGTTCATTGGGCCATGCCGTCGTTTGCCCCTGAGAGGAGAACAATCGATTTTTTCACTTGAACCATTTGTGTAAATGCGGGCCCAAGAGGCCTACAAGAACTCTGAAGGCAAGCTGCAGGACCTTATATGAAAAGATGGTCATGTGTGCGGTTACAATATAGTCACAGCGGGTGCCAAAACACCTTGAAGATTCTGAGGCATTTTAAAGAGATTAAAATTTTATTATTTGGCCTCAACACAAAATTATATGTCTGGCGGAAATCCAATACAGCTTATCATCCAAATAAGGGCATTCCTCCAGTAAAGAATGGAGGTGGTGATATGCTGTTATGGTATATGTTTCTCTGCAGGAGGGACTGGAGCACTTGTCAGGACAGATGGAAAAATGTATGGGGGAAAATACAGTCAAATTCTTGAGGAAAATCTGCTGTGGCTCTCGCTGCCAGAACTTGTGTCAATGGGGAAGAATGTTTACTCCGCATGACAATGACACTGACCACCCCAGCAACTGAGCACACAGTGGTTGAAGGGAGAAAAAGCTGAATGGTCCTTGCATGCCTAGCCGTCAGTATTCCACTGACGTTAACCCCTCAACTTATAGAATCCTGTGGAAGGTGACTTAAGACCTGACAGTCCAACAAATGCTCACCCTCAGATTGTAACGAACTTGAGCAGTTCTCTTGCCAGAAGAGTGGGACAAAATATTGCAATGATGTCTAGACATTCAAAGTTAGTAGAGACATATCCCAAGAAACTAAAGGCTGTAATTAAAGCGAAGGTGGTAAAAGAAAAAAAAAAGACACAAGGGGTGATACTTTTTCCAACTCCGTGATTTTTTTTTTTTATTTATTTAATTTTTTTCTGACATGTTGGTGTTACACTCTTTCACTTGGATGTTATAAGGTGCACTGAGTAAATACAGCTGGATAAACCAAAAAGTGTGGTCCATCTTCATTTTAGGCTGCAAAGCAACAAAATGTGATTATTTTAAAGGAGGTGATTCTTTTCTATACCCACTGTAAATACCTGCTGCTGTCCTCTGAATTGAGGTGAGAAAAGCGGCGATATAAAGACTTCCTCTGATGCGAATTGGTTGGATTATCTGAAAATGTTTGTTAAATGTTTTGTGAAAACTTTGTTAAAGTAAACTTCATTAAGAATAGGAAAAAAATCAATGCTAGTCAAAGTGCTATCTTGTAAATTTAGTTACTGTATAAAATATGATAACTTGGGTAATTGAATGGTATTCAAAAACTCTTTCTGTTCGTTGAAGATCAGCATTTTTCCAGACAAATGGCAGCATTTGCTATCTGACCTAAAACGTTATGGCCCGGTTTCACAAACGGGGCTTACAGTAGCTTAAGCCAGGACTAGGCCTTATTTTATTGATATTTAAGCAACTTTTACAAAAATGCCATAGAAGAAAACATTACAGGTGTGCATCTTGACACAGAACAATGACACTGACATATTTTAAGATATGTCAGAGCAAGATATTTTCAGCTGAGACATGCATTTTAAGAGTCTGGACTATGAGCTTGAAGAAAGCCTCGTCTGTGAAACCGGGGGTATATATATTAGATTATTATATATATAGTAAATCACATCATAATAAAACAAAATACATTGTAGATTTCTACACTTAAACTAGAACACTGACACAAACAAAAGAAGTGAAATTTACGCTGCACTTTGAAAATTATGATATATTAATAAATTATGACACTAAGACACAACATTTTTTCTACAAGGCTGTCTCAGGTGATCAAGTCAGCCGCAGTGTTTGCAGAAAAGTGTCTGCCGATTTGTCAATGGGAATGCTAACAACTAAAACACACTAGCTAAACTAACATTAATTAATAAACTTATATTTTACGAACAGCTAACTTTTTTAAACTTGTAAAAATGTACGTAACAGTTGCCAAGTACCAGTTAGCAGTTTACCGAGATAGCTAAACTAATCTTACAACATAAACCAACTCAAATATATACATTAAAGGGATAGTTCACACCAAAAATACAATTGATTTTATGCTTATCTGCTTACCCCCAGGGCATCCAATATGTAGGTGACTTTGTTTCTTCAGTAGAACACAAACTGAGATTTTTAAGTCAAACTGTTGCAGTCTGTCAGTCCTATAATGGAGGTGATTTGGAATCACGGCTTTGAGAGTAAAAAATAACATACACAAACAAAACCAAATTAAACCCTGCGGCTCGTGACGATACATTGATTTGTAAAGACACAAAACGATCGATCTGTGCAATGTATACATATACGTTAATACATTAAAGTTCATAAAGTACACTTTTTTTACAAGGCTCAGCGCCTCCTCCCCCCAACAGCACGCTTCCACCTTCACCACAATGTTAACTTGCACAAAATACAACCAATATAAGTCTTTCAAAATGCCTCCTTAATGAGTTTAGTACATGCACATGAAAAAAAAGTAATATCATTTCGCCCCCAGATCAACCCAAGATTTCTGGGTAATGGTATCACCTTTGACATCCCAATGTACAACTATAAATAACCCTTGTGGCTCCCTAATACCATAGTTCTATGTCTATGAAAACTATTCTATAAAACCTGTCACAAAGTATATTTTTCTTGTTGAAGGAAGTCAATTAATTTAAATTCTATTTTTGATCTAAACAAAAAAATATATAGATTTAATCAAAACAAAAATTATCATTTTACAAAAAAATATTTAAAATTTATTTTCTCCCATAAAATACGAGATATACATTTAATTAACAATTGTTTTCTCATTTAAGAATATGTATTAGAAGATTTGCTTTTATCCATTCAAACAGATATAGATTTAAATTAAACCATTATTTCTCGGTCCCTCCTTTCTTTAAAAATAAAACTTTAATAGAAATGTTTTTTTTAAACAAACCAAACATATGGCTTTCACTAAACTATACTTACATTAGGGACTTACTTTCTAAATTTATTTATCTCTAATCCCAAATCTAAAACAAAATACAAAAATAAATAACCAATTTTCATTACATCAATTTAAAAACTTTTTAACCTTCCACACATCCAAGAATTTTCAGTAACTCAGGTTCAGATTTTTTTACCTTCTGAGAGCTGGCAACTTGAGCCAAAAAAAAAAAAAAAGACGCCGCTCCTTATTAAAAAGTCTCCCTATTATTTCATTTTACTAAAAAAATGCATAAAATAACACTATTTCAACATTTTCTCTCCCCATATCCAGTCCTGTGTAAAGCATGATGGGAAGTGTAAAACTTATTTTGAGGTACTTGATTGAAACATGTTCTTTCAAAATTAAAACGTCAGAGTTAAACCAAAAAGTAACCATTTCAAGTCAGTTTAACATGATGCAGTCATGTTTGAATGTGAAACCTGATACAATGGTGTTTAATCAAAATGATTTATTTAAATAAAGTGAACAGCATAAAAAAAATTTTTTTTTTGTCAACTGGTAAGCTACCTCTGGGAACTGCAGATGATAATATGGTCTAGCTTGTTCCTATTTATAAAACTATAAATGGGTAAAGTCACAGTTAACCCTTTCACACAAAAGTTTAAAACATTCTAGCTGAACCCCCAGCATGAGATTTTTAAGGAGATTGTTATTTTAGAACTTTCCATGGCAATGTTTTATGCTTGTCATGTGACACACCGCAGCCACAATAGCACTGTATGGCTTATTTATTGTTTTATCTCCTTTTTCCTTTTTTGTTCAAAATATTCACTGGTTAACTTGTTAATCATACATAAAATGAAACAAATCCGTCTCAGGTTACTTATGTAACCATGGTTCCCTGAGTAGGGAACGAGACCCGCGGCGTCCCTCTAGGGTCCGCTAGGGAACGCTCGTCTGACTCCGTGCCCTTGTCACTGACCCTGTTCTGCTCACATCCCTTAGGTCTTTTACTTACCTTCCTTTGACCCGCGATTCTTCCTACTCCTACAAGCGGGCGGGGAGGAGCGCGAGCCGCGACACTAGCCTTCTGAGCCAATCTAATGTATTTTGGGAGAAGTGGATAAATTTATGTGTTGTCAAGCAAACAAATCAAAAGTAAGTGACCAGTTAACTGGGAGAAGAATAGTGTCACAACTGACTGCATATAAATGCACAAAGATGAATCACAGGGTATCTTCAGAAAAGCACAGGCATGACAAATGAGAAGTGAAAACACAGCAACTAAAAATACTAAGGCTGAGGTGGAGCGATGGGAAAGCTTGTGGACATAAGACACAAAGCAGGGAAGCAGTACCTCGGTGTCCCAATCAATCAGTCAGTTCTCAGTGTCAAGCTTTACCAAGACTCTTACTGACATGGATGTTGCCGGCTCACACATGGAAAAATTCTACCAACTGTTCAGACATGGCAGAGGCTTGCTCTGCTCCTGGGTTCTCCTGAGTTCTCCTATTTCTAGTGGCTCAGTTCTGGCCAGCCCGAGTCTGGTTCTCGGATCTTGTGTCTCTCCTGGATGGCACTCCTTGGGAGATTCCTGTCCGGAGAGACCTCCTGACTAGTGCAGACCGCTGAATGCAGAGGTCAATCTATCACTAACTGAGGATGCTGAGACAATTCTGAGTTTCATCTACCTCTACAAGGAAATTGTATGCTTTGAAATGGCAGCTATTTGAGTCATGGTGTTTGAGTCACTTAAACCCAACCTACTGCCCGGTTGGTACAATGCCTTGACTGAACCCTCCAAAGCACTCTCATGTGTTTATCCCCTGCTATTGCTTAGGTACATAAGGCCAATATTTCTGCTAGCCACGTACCTGTTGATGAAGTTTCTGTGAGTACCCTTACCAAAAAGTAGTATACTTCAAGTTTATTTTAGTAAGTATACTTAAGTAAAGTTCAAGTATATTTTTAAGTATACTTTATGTAATAAGTATACAAATATCAGTGTACTAGTAGTATACTTGTAAGTGTACTATTTCAATACTCCTTGGGACTAAATTGGCCCACTTCCTAGTATATAAAAGTATACTTTAAGTACACAACTAGTTTACAACAATATGTTTAGCTTGTACTGCAACTATACTAAAAGTGAACTTATAGGTATACGGACAGTTTACCAATTAAAAACTTGTAGTACTATTTTTAGTACACTTTGGAGTATAGTCTCAGTAAACTACTAGTTTAGTAGTTTTATACTGCAAGTATACTCGTAAGTTTTCTTTAAGTGAACTTTACATCATACTTTAAGTATACTACTATGTCCCTATTTAGGTATTAATTTGTATATATTTTGTTACATGAATATCTGAACTTACAAAACATCAAAAGAACAGGGTATATGCTTGTAAACAAAAAAATTGTATTCTAGCTTCATGCATTCTTTTTTTAAACACTTAAATGTGGATAAGTTTCATAAATAAAAAAAAAAGAAATAAACAACATTTTGAACAAAAAAATGAAAAAAGACTATAAATTGGATTCAGAATGATAATCAAAACGTAGATAAAGTCGATCAACACCCCAAAGCTTGACAGTCATTATTACCTCTTCATTGGTCGACATTTTATTCCATAATGTTACACAGTTTTGATGCTGTTTAATGTCTAATGATCATGTTAGATTACACGTGGAAGCATCTGTTGTTTCAGTTTCCTCTTCACTTGTGTTTTTTGGAAATTCTGTACAGAAAAAGTGTACTAGCGCCCCCTACAGTATAACAAAGAAAACACAGATTCTAGGAGCACAATTATAGCTAAAATATATTAGGCTTTTTCTACGGAAGTCAAGTATACTTAAAGACAGAGTAAGTGATTTCTGGTAGCCAATGTTGACATATTAAATCACCAAAACAAACACGACCCTACCCCAAAAGGGTCTTGCCCCTATTTTGATAGCTCCGCCCAACACATAAGTACGCAACTCAGGCAACGATTAGTTCTGTGAAACAAAAAACCAATGTTACACCGTGTCTACAAACGTGAGCGGCGCGGCGCAACAAATCCCAGACAGAAAACTGCTGCCGGGTTCTATTTATGACGTGCTGACACAAATTTCAAATGGTTTTCAACGGTCGTTTGATCGCGTCCAGTGTAGACAGACTTTAGATGTTGTAGACACGGTGTTACTCACCTATTGAGAAGAAGCAAAGCAACCTCGGCGTCCGATCCCAGACCTTCCGTTCCTTGAGTTCTCTCCAGCGCTGAAAAGCTAATCCGATATTTACACGGGTCCTACTTCTTGCCTTATCGTTCCGCAGACATTTTCCTCTTTTGTTTTTTATCCGCCATCTCTATCTGTCGCTCGGCTAATGTCCGTCCCATGCACTGAACGCGCTCTCTTCCACATCACGAGTAGACACGCCCCTTATTGCTGATTGGCTACAGGTTTGTTTTGCGATTCGGCCCGAATCAGTTTTCTAAAGTGTTTTTGAAAAATCACTTACTCTGCCTTTAAATGTCATTTTAAGTATATTTCTGAGAAGTAGATAAAGCCCATTTCTGAGAAGTACATAAAAAGTAGGCTAAAAGTTTACTTTCCTATTTTTAATTTAAAAGAAGTATACTAATAGCACACTTGAATAAACTTCTTTTTCGATTTTTGCATGTTGATAGGCAGCTGAAGCGTATCAGCAGGCCACAAGATTCATGATTCTAAACCCTTGAAGACTGAGAGAGAGGAGATTCTTGGCTTTTCGGAGGTATTGCATTTGTCTGAGGTGGACATTCAGAGGATCCATTGTGATTGTGGTTACGTCATCACATTTTGATCAGTATTGATCCGTCAAAAGAAACCTATGCAGTTTGTTCATCTGAGCCAACCAGGAACGATTGTTGATACTTCTGACAAATTCATTCATCCTTAGGAGAACTTGAAGTTTCAGTCTAGTTTTTTTTTTTTAAATGTCTCCGTGTATAATGATATATCACTTGATGCTGACTGCTAGAATAGTTTTGAAAAAAAGAAAGAAAGAAAAGAGAAATGTATAATACAGGCAAGTCAGGTGCCCCAAAATATTCTAGGTCTTTAAGGGTTAAAGTGGCTCTTCTACTAGCATTGACTTTGTTGAAGAGAGTAGGAGATCTGCAGGCCCTGTCAGTTGTCTTTTCCTGATTAGACTTTGCTCCTGGAATGGTCAAAGCTATTCTGGACCCTAGACCAGAATGCATTGTGAAGGTGCCTTCTGCAATTGACCAGCTGGTCATCCTGCAAGCTTTCTTTCCAGTCTTGTCTGCACTCAACAATTGTCTGTGTCAGTGTTACACAGCCTTGTTGGACAGACATTCCCCTCCTTAGTGTGGTGGTGTTTTTATTAACATTACCATTAGTGTCAATGCCATAACACAGCATCGAGTCCCATTCAAAAGGGAACATCTCAGGTTACTTATGTAATCCAGTGCCACATGTGATTCAGACACCGGCTCACACAACAGTGTTCCCAGAGCATCAAAACATGATGTAGCATTGAGTTCTTTTTTTCATTTCTCTTTATATACATAACCTGAGACGTTCCCCACTAGTCAATAATCATGATGAAACCGGAGCAAATTCAGTCTTTAGTGTCCTTCCACAGTTACTTTCTTAATTCAGTGCTTTAGTACAATAATACCTTCTTTTCATTACCAAAATCTCTTAGCTCATCTCTCTGATCTGCTTCATTTCTCCTTTCCTTTCTACTCTCCCCCGAACAACCACTGTAATTTCGCAATAGACAGTTGAGTGATGGATCTAGCACTCAAAACAATAAAAAAATAAAGAAAAAAATCTAACTTATAGCTTAATACAATCTTTTACACATGCTCAGCAGTCCTGCTTTATTTATTGTAGCACTCTTAAAGTAGCACATATACACACATTTTCTTTGAGCCAGTATAGACCTTATGTAACTCCACCCATTTTTAGCGCTGCACTCGTTTTCTGTCTTCCGTTTGTATTTCCACAGCGTGAACTTAAGGTCTTAAAAATTTATGAATTAACTACTCCTTTTAAAAACCTCCCGGTCTGCTGACATTTGTAATGACATCTGCCTTGAACATTAAAATGCTCATGATAACTTTAGTTAACTCTACAAAATGTAAATCCACTTCACTAGCTAATTACTCTTCAACTGCGATACTTAAGAGCTACTGCAAAAACGGAAGTTTAAAGACAGAATTTTAAAGATGGCAGCACACTTGTTTCTCTTGCGCATAAAGCCCATTAACACTTATGCTCTAATTTGGAGACTATAACAAATCCAAAATAATATGAAATGAAAGTACATAAACCATATTCTTGTGGAATATATGTTATGTTAGTGGCAGAAGTTCTTCATGCCTCAGCGGATATAATTGTTTATTATTTTTCTGGTTTGCATCATTTATGTTCTCAGTGTTTGTAAAGGGTTAAAAAAGGTCACGATTAAATTGCAGGAGAACGCGGCCTGTTAAAATGAGTCTCTATGAAGAGAGAGAGGAGGGGGATGTTGTTCACTACGAGAACCAGAGAGCATCATCTTCAGAACCCAGTTGTGTGTCTATGAAGAGTGATGAATCCATGAGACAACCCCTTACATTCAGTGATGGACCAGGGACCTCCAACCCCAGGTGAGACAATTACCGGTACTGGAGACAAGAGACAGATTTATACTTTAAACATAAGTGATAAAACATTAATTATTCAGATGATCTCTCTTTATGCATATTAAACGGCATCTAGTCCAATATCACACCCACTCCCCTGAGCGCACACACCTGTAGCAAACAGAACACCGACTGTTACATGATGTCACATACTAAACTAAGTTCTCTTTCACATCTTATTGCACTTAAACTGACAAATACAAACAAGGTTATGTCAAAAACAAAAGATCACAAAAACAGAGTTTACACATAAAAACGTGCAATTTTCTGTAATAAAAATAAAAGTATTCCACTGTACAAAATACAGTGGCTCGGATGTCGGGAGTACATAAACAATTCTAGTACATATATAATGTCCTAGTGTCTTTGCAATGTGTTGTCATTAGCAGCGTTGGGGAAAGTTACTTTTAAAAGTAATGCATTACAATATTGTGTTACTGTAATGGGGCTGACAAGACGTGAGACGTGTGGATCCATCTGCAGGCTTTATTCAAGAGACGTGGTATAACAGGCAGGGTCAAAACACTGGCAAACAGGTATATGGCGGGCAACACACAAGAATAGTCCCAGGGCTAGCGTAGGTCACCGATCGGCAGACAGAATCACAGGGGCGAGACGAGAGGGAAAAAAACAGGAAAACAGGCAAAGATCAGAAACCGCAAAAACAGGCAAGGCAAAAAAAGGAAAACACAGAGACTCAGAAAGGGGTACAGGCTAAACAATACTCAACAGAGAAAGGTGGTTAGAGTGGGTGTTATATAGTGAGTGAGGTGATTAGAAACAGCTGTGTGCAATGAGTGTAAATCAGTGCAGTGTGCAAATCATGCAAAGAATGATGGGATATGTAGTCCGGGGTGCTATGCAACAGTTTGTGTTGTGCGAGAGTCAATGTAATGGAAAGGGTGACCTCTGGTGGTGAATAAACGGAAGCCCATGGACCGAAGTCGTGATAGTTAATTCCTAAAAAGTAACTAATTATGTTACTTAGTTACTTTTTATTGAAAGTAATACGTTACATTACTTTTGCGTTACTTTTAAATCTGAACAGGGCTTGCTTGTTTGATTTTAAAATAAAGAAGTTATATTTTTGGCAAATATAAAAGCTTTCAACCCAAAGCCTCAGGCTGAAGGAAATGTAAATTCACGTCTGTACAGTATACACAGAAGAAGAAAGTTAAAAACACTTTCCGCAATAAAAAAAGACTGAAATGTTATTATCGTAATTTTTGACTTATTAGTATGCGTTGAATGGTCACCGGGTCAGCAGCAAATTGTTAATAACATGGGATTAAATACCATAAAGGATATTTTTAATTATTTAAAGATTTCATTTATTGAGCTTTGAGTCATAGTCTGAGTGCTTTAACTGTTTTTATTAATTTTGAGGGAAACTAAATCTGATTTTTTTTTTTTGTGAGTGAATGTGTGAGATGAATTAATGCATGTTCACATTTATTCTAGAAATAAAGTAACATCTTACTCCCGATTTCTCACAACAAGGGGACAGGAGAGCTTTCAAACAATAAACTAGAAAAAAAAAGTAACTGGCGTTACTTATTTGAAAAAGTAACTCAAATATTTTCTTGTAAAATTAAAAATAAAGTAATGCATTACTTTACTAGTTGCTTGAAAAAAGTAATCTGATTATGTAACTCGCGTTACTTGTAATGTGTTACCCCCAACACTGGTCATTAATCACATTTATCATTTATCGATTCAGTCCCCTATTTCATTTAGTCAGCAGATCCTCATTCAAAAACAAGTTCCCTGATTCATTTCATTCACAAACAATATGTAAGCTGTCAAAAATCACTCCCTAACTCTTAATGTCAAGTGTTTTATCTTAACTTATTTAACTCATTTATTTTACAAGAGCAAATGATAATTTGCCGGATGATTCTAATTTAAAGTTTAACATCCATTTGATCATTGAATGTCACTGATGACCTTAGTACAGTTTTATGGTCGGATGAGGAAGTTATGCACCTTTCAGAACACTGCTTCATGAAGCGTTAACATTTTATGAATCTATAGATTCAAATCAGTGATAAAGAGCTTGTATCAAATTGACCAAGTCACAAGATTTCAGCAAAGGCTTCATTAAGTCATATCCTTTTTCAAAATATTTGTAAATTTCTATGGTTTACCACTATGAGTGTTGATTTCATGGCTTCACTAGATCTTGCTGCTTGTGCCCTCATTCATTCTTTGTGTTTTTCTTCTTGTTTCTGCTGTATGGACAGAGATGAACAGACTGGAGAGATAGAACAGGATTGTCACCTACCAGCAGATAATGAACTACAGAAAGTCAAAGACCAACACAAAACCAGCATGAAGAAAAAGTATGAGAGCTTATTTGAAGGAATCAAGCTACAAGAGAGTCAAACCCTCTTAAATAGTATCTACACACAACTCTACATTATAGAGGGAGAGAGTGAAGGTGTGAATGAAGAACATGAGGTTTTACAGATGGAGAAAACTCCCAGAACACAACACTCACAAGACACTCCAATCTACTGCAATGACATCTTTAAAGCCTCAGTTGAACCAGGACGTGAGGAGAAAGAGCAAATCAAGACTGTTCTTACTAAAGGCATCGCTGGAATCGGAAAAACCGTCTCTGTGCAGAAGTTCATTCTGGACTGGGCCGAGGGAAAAGCCAATCAGGATGTAGATTTCATGTTTGTGCTTCCATTTCGAGAGCTGAACTTGATCAGAGATTATCAGTACAGTCTTCACAGACTTCTGCTGGACTTTCATCCTGAACTTCAAGATCTGGACTCAAAGATTTATGAGGAGTGTAGAGCTGTGTTCATCTTTGATGGTCTGGATGAAAGCAGATTTACACTGATGTTTTCAGAAGATCAGAAAGTTTCTGATGTGACTGAGACTTCATCAGTGGGTGTGTTGATATCAAACCTCATGAAAGGAAAGCTGCTTCCCTCTGCTCTCATCTGGATCACCACCAGACCAGCAGCAGCCAATCAGATCCCCTCCAAATACATCAACCGTCTGACAGAAATTCAGGGATTCAATGAGCCTCAGAAGGAGGAATATTTCAGGAAGAGAATCAGTGACCAGCATCAAGCCAGCAGAATCATCTACACATCAGAAGGCAAGGAAGCCTCCACATCAGTGTACTACCTGTTTTCTTCTGCTGGATCTAATCCACGTGCTCAAAAGTCCTAAAAGAAAGAATCTGAGTGCAGAGATCTCCCCACAAACTCTGACGGAAATGTACATCCACTTCCTGCTGATTCAGATAAACATGAGGAACCAGAAGTATGAGGAGAGCGATCCAGGGAAACTCCTGCAGTCCAACAGAGAAGTGATTGTGAAACTTGCTGAACTGGCTTTCAAACAGCTTATGAAGGGCAATGTGATGTTCTATGAGGAGGACCTGATTGAGTGCAGCATAGACATCACTGATGCCTCAGTGTATTCTGGGATTTGCACTGAGATCTTTAAAGAAGAATCTGTGATTCAGCACAGGAAGGTCTACTGCTTCATACATCGGAGCTTTCAGGAGTTTCTAGGTGCTTTCTATGTGTTTTACTCCCATCTGATGAAGAAAATGGAGTCATTGCAGTTTTTTCTGGATAACAGACATGAGAGGTGCATGTCTAAGCCATACTCTTTGTGTGAGCTTCTAAAATCAGCAGTTACTAAAACTCTTCAGAGTAAAAATGGTTACCTTGATCTTTTTCTGCGGTTTCTGTTGGGTATCTCACTGGAGTCCAATCAGAGACTCTTAGAGGATCTACTGACACAAACAGAAAACAGCTCAGAGACCATCAAAGAAATCACACAGTACATTAAAGACAAAATTAAAGAAAGTTATGGTCTCTTAGCTGAGAGATCCATCAGTCTGTTCCTCTGTCTTCTTGAAGTAAATGATCAGACTTTGTACAAAGAGATTGAGGAGTTTGTGAAATCTGGCAAACATTCAGAGAAACTCTCTGCTGCTCACTGCTCAGCAATAACCTACATTCTTCAGATGTCAGAGGAGGTGCTGGATGAATTGGATCTGATGAAATACAACACATCAAATGTGGGAAGAAGGAGACTGATACCAGCTGTAATTAACTGCAAAAAAGCTATGTGAGTATTTTTTTTAATAAACAGATTTCTATTAATTTTAAACGGATGTATAGGTAAGAAAAGTAAACTGAAGTATTATATATATATCTATATCTAGAAGTATATATATATATATATAATATATAATATAATCAGTGGCGAGCGTGCATTTCACACCTAGGCCTTCAGTGGTGTCTTACCTGAATGAATCCACCACTTAATACCATCATTATGACGCCATGGTTATAGAAACCATCAATATTATACAGAAATGCAGTATAACAGCGTTGCATCACAGACAGGTATCTCAATGCCATTACTAAAGCAAGAAGCCCAATTAACACAATTCAACAAGTCTCCTTTCACTGCAGACACAGGTGCGCAACATACATAATCTCTAGCTGAAGCTTCAATATTAACCTAATAAAATGACAAAAATATAGTGCACTCCGATGTTCTTACAGACATTTATTAAGTCAAATGTATGAATACCTGGCAAATAACATTAGTATAAAACAAATAAGGCGATTGCATGTTTTAAAGTTGACCTGACAATTTAATGTACTCGTACGGCTTTTTGTTTTCACGAGTCTCCCCGCAAGTCTGCCAGTGAGCTGCGGGAGATAAATACTAGTTAACACAGCTTTACTGGGAAAGTGAGCAAGTAACATTAAAATAATTCAGACAAGACAATGAAGAAATGTGTATACATGTGTTTTAACGTATACCTGCTAATTTAACGTATCCTTCTGACTTTCATCTTCACAATGAGTCTTCCTGCCAGTCTGCCAGCTCCGCTGCCAGAGGAAAAGGCCAGTTAGCACAGCTTGACTCGGAAACTGAGCACTCCTTAGATATTCTTATGGATACTTAAACGTGGCTTTATATCTTGGAATTAAGATCAGAATAAAACGTATAAAGCAGCAGTGGCGAACTCCGGTCCTGAAGAGCCGCAGTCCTGCAGAGTTCAGCTCCAACCCTAATGAAAACTCACCTGCCTGTAGCTTTCTAGTAACCCTTCAGACCTTGATTAGCTTGTTCAGGTGTGTTTGATTAGGGTTGAAGCAAAACTCTGCAGGGCTACGGCTCTCCAGGAACTGAGTTCGCCAACCTGGAAACGTTGAGAAAAAAGTCAAAAACGAAAATTATCCTACCATACTCTAGTAGGCTTTCATCTTCACGAGGAATCTGTCACAGAGCCATTGCCGAGGAGGTGTGTGGTTGTTTTTCGTGGTCATTTAGTACTACTGTATTTAGATTTACAGTAGGCTTATTTTCCCAGAATGCATTGAAAATCTACAATAACCTACTGTACAAAGCATATACAGTAAGAAACCTGAGAATACAGTAATAATACTGTGAAAACAACAAAAAGGATTTACAGTGTGCTGTTTGCTAGCTCTGACTACTAGTACACTTTCTGACCATCCAATCAAAGTGCGTGAAAATGCCGACGTTATTTTATGCCTGCTAGATGTCCCCGGTGTCGCCAACTCAAAAGTGATGGTTTTAAAGCCAAGTTTCATTGCCATTTATTTTAAAGGTGACCTATTATGCCCCTTTTTACAAGATGTAAAATAAGTCTCTGATGTCCCCAAAGTGTGTATTGAAGTTTTAGCTCAAAATACCTTACAGATAATTTTTATAGCTTGTTAAAATTGCCACTTTTAGGGTATGAGCCAAAACGCGCCATTTTCGTCTTTCCCTTTAAATGCAAATGAGCTGGTGCTCCCGGAGAAGAGGGCGGAGCTTCAAGAGCTTTCAAGCTCCGGCAATACCTTTGCATATAAACACTCCACTATTAGTACAAGCCTGTTATCTTTACTGAAAACGCACTCTGTTTAAAAGTCAGTCATCTGATTGTACTGTGCATAAAAAAATGCACTTTATGAATTACACAGATGGAAGCACGGCGGCGATAAAAATAACTAATGTGCTATCACAAACTTTATAAGTCCCACTTGTGATTATGAGCTCAACTAATTCCAGTGGTCGACATTGCTTTCATATGCAGTTTTAACTACCACATTCCTATTCACGATAATTTTGGTAGCACGTGAAGGCAGCATCAGTGAAAACTGACAGACAATGGTAGCTTTAGCAACATTAGCCTTACAGAGTGCCAAGAAGCTCTTTCAGAAAGGCAATTTGGAAAACAAACGCGTGATACTTACTTCTTCTAGATGGCATAAACTATGAATTTCGGTAGAGTTGAGGGAGCATTTTCTTCGAAAACAAAATTAATCCACCTTGTCTTCAAGCGGCTCAGATTTTGGGAGTAAGGAGAGAGCTATGTGGATTCATACATCCTGCTACAGAACACCTAAAACGTTTAGGAGACATTCTGGTCAGTGCAGCAATGGCGGACTGTGTACAACTCGCTGTGAACTCGCTCAGGGCGGTTCTATATTAAAACGGCAGTGTCTGTCAACATTAATGGGCGGGGCCTGTGGCTAATGTGGCGTCACATTAGCACCAAGTCGGAAAACAGGTAGTTGGGAGACACTGCTTATGATTTATGGGGATAAAAAAAAAAGGAGTGGGTGGATTTTTATCATTATAGGGTGGTTGTGTACACACACTGCCAACACACGTTTATGTCCAAAGTGAATTTTGCATAATAGGTCCCTGGGAAGCCACACGTCGTTAATTGTAAGCTACTATGTGTATATTTAAATTAATAATATATCTATATAATTATATTTATATGTATACATACATACAGATTACAGCTGCAATGGAATGGTGCAAATAAAATACAGCTTTGAGCCATAAATAAATTAATAAATGTAATGGAAACATAATGGAAAATTATGTTTGAATGATCGTGTATGTGGTTATGGTTAGTGCTGATAGAGCAGAAGTCTGTTGTGAAGTCTTTGGTGGGGTGCATGAAAGCAGTTCAGATGAATCTGAAACACTGTTTCCTTTGAGCCGTCTCAACTCGTTTTAATGGTAGCAGTTAAGAGGAAGCCACTGCAGCTGTATTTCATCTCACACTTTCACAGCTCCATATTTAGACTCCAGCTAATGTCCTTTCATTAAAGTTTTCAGATGATCATTAGAACGATCATTAGCCACCCATCACCCCTTCACTGCATTGTTATCCTTTGTTACAGAATTGCTGGATGTCATCTTTCTGATCAGCACTGTGAAAGTTTGTCTTCAGCTCTGCAATCATCAAACTCCCATCTGAGAGAGCTTGAACCTGAATAAATGACCTGCAGGATTCAGGAGTGAAGCTGCTGTCTGTTGGACTGAAAAATTCAGACTGTCAACTGAACATACTGAGGTTTGAGTTTTACATTGGTTAATTCAGTATGTTGAAATATGTTAATGAATAGTCAATTAAATCCTCAGAACCCCATCACAGATTAAGTGAGCTAGTGAACTATTTGCAAAAAAGAATGGGTCAATCCACCTCAAGTGATGCAATGGAGGTTGCTTAACCATTTTTGGTATTCCTTTTTATTGAGTTATTACCTTTATTTATAGGTATTGCAAATCACTATTGTTTTTATTTTATTTAGTTTAACCACAGTGGTTAAACTAACTTTTTATGGCACACAACAAAGTTTGGTTATACAGGGGTGTATCACTATATCATAGCTCCTTGGAACAAAAATTGATTTCTAGATTGCATTTATATTTGTATTAGCTTTATTATATGTTTTATACATATTAACTTTAAAGTGCCCCTATTATGCTTTTACAGATATTACTTTTCATGTAGTGTGTAATATAGCTGATCGTGAATGTAAAAGTTGTACAAATGTAGTTATCTACCGATAGAAAGAACAGATTTTGAACTGTCTGAAATAAGTAATTCCAGTGTGATTTTCTGCACAAACCTACATAGGTTTGTGACACATTTGTTACACATAATGATCATCATTGGCTGCCCGCGAACTGTGCATACTTTGACCGCCTTCAAACACTGTATAGTTGAAGCCAAGGCCTGGAAGATTTGATTTGTGTTGTTGCGATGTTTAAAAGAGGCTGTTTTCTGTGCTGTGAAAGCAAAACCACTTTTCATGTATTCTCAAAGGATTAGGATGTGAAGAGTCAGTGGTGAAAATTTATTTTACAATGTTTCTATACCAAATGTGAGCAACTGTCACTTTGTCATGTCCAATGTGGACAGCCATTGATTGCATTGCGACACAATGGTGTTACAATGACAACACAGTAGCAGTTGCAAATCTTCAATGAGGGATTTGCAAAACACATAATCATTAAAGATGGGGCAATATGGAAGTAAAACAATGCCATATGTCTTTGAAACAAAAAATCATGTTGAATAGCACTAACTGAAAAAATAATGCATTGCATTAACAGTGCTTGCATTTTAATGCCTTGTATTTCCAGGGCTTGCATTTTTAGGTCCTGAAAATTAACATTTGTTGTTTATTTAAGCTGTGAATATTTCAATTCAAAATATTTCACACACATTTTCACAATTAAAAATTCAATAATTCATATTCACCTTCCAGAATTCACTTCCAAAATATTAAATCTGTTTAAAAATACGATGTATAATATTTGACAGGCAAATTTCGGTCTATTTTATTTTACTTTCCAAATTCGCTTCCACATATTCAGTGGTTAAAATTCGGCAGTCGTTTCCTCTCGGTCCCTCTCCCCAGGCCCCCCCCCTCCCCCCCCCCCCCCCCCCCCCCCCCCCCTCTTTCCTCCCCCCCCCCCCCCCCCCCCCCCCCTCCCTCCGCCCCCCCATCCCCACCCCTGGCTCCCCCCTTGTTCCTTATTTCGCCAGTGACACATCCGGGGGGAGCAGCCCCCTGCAGGAATAGCAGTAGAGCACCGATGCATGATCTCCAGCTGCTGTCAGTCGCTCACCAGCAGGTGGCGCAAGCGGCTGTTTATGAAGACCAAAGCAACAGGTGAATTAAGTCATTCATTTACAAAAACAGAACTGCAGAAATGGAGCAAACACTAAATAGAAGTTTTGATTATCGGGGCCAGTATAAACATGTGGAAAAGCTGATTGTGTGTATGTTTAATTCAACATCTTTGCTGTTTCCTGTAGCCTACATGTAAGCAATGTTCTCTACCACAAAGGAGATTATAATGCTGTTTTACCCAATGCTGAAGTACAGAACTAACATAACATCTTTCGGTTGCTTAGTTTCCGTAACTTTGTATCATGGCTTGTGTGACTCTGTGCTGTAATACTGGGGTCTCCCCTCATACGTCACACTCCAGGATTCCCCAAACGAAGCTAATGCGCCTCGTGAATACACAGTGATATAAGATCTCAGAATACACTTTATTGATGATTATGCGAACTATATAGAGGCAAGCAAATGAGGTAAGAAGAATGCAGAAGAGCTTCATTTTCTTTATAGATCAGTGGTAAGGGAAAGCAATTATAGAGTCGACAGACCTACAAAGATATCGAAACCACGATTAGTTTTAACAATATGCAACCACTTTTATCGACATCAAAAAAGATGTTCAAAACCGCCTAGGTGTATATTGCTGCCAAATTTAAACTGCAAGAACGTTTGACGCGCTATCGCACCCAAGAGACCGTCTGACAATTCCACTGACTGGGTTAAAACGTCCAATGTATTTTAATTAAAACGTAAAATAACACACTGTCAAATTCTAAAACTTGTATTGCTTATAGTGATTTTCTACAGGTGAGATTTTGCCAATATCTCCCTTCATATATGTACAGTACACAATTATTAACATATAAAGATCCCTGGAAAGGGTTTTTTTCATGTTCCAACGGTTGTAGTACATTGCTAGATACAAGACCGACTTACTACAGGTTAGATTTTGCCAATATCTCCCTTACAGTATGTACAGTACACAAATATCTTAGTCTTGTGGACTATTCACCATAAGTTTTTTTTTTCATGTTCCACAGGTTGTGCTACGTTGCTAGTTACAAGACTGACTTCATGTGATATTTGCCAATATCTGCCTTACTGTATGTACCATTCACAATTATTTAAAACAAAAACTAAAAAATCTGTAAGACCCCAAAAGGGATTTTTCATGTTCCAAAGGTTGTATTATAAAATATTGATGTACCTTATGTACAGCAAGGGAGGTATTAGCAAAATTCTACCTATAATAAGTCAGTCTAGTCACTAGGAATGTACTACAACCTTTGGAACATAAAACAATAACTTTATGTGAATTACAGTAATTTCTTAAGAATAATTATATACTGTATATACAGTGAGGAAGATATTGGCAAAATTTTAACTGTAGCAAGTCAGTCTGGTCACTAGTAACATACTAGTAACATACAACATTTGGAACACGAAAAAAACCATTTTGGTGAACTACTGTAATTTTTTTCTTAAAAAATATGTGTGTAGTGTACATACGTAGGGAAATTATTGTCTAAGGCGAGTTATTGGCAATATATATTTAGTCAGTTTGCGTAAATTATCAATTTACTGTAAACATTAATTTGAATAAATTATTGTACTTCTATGGGAGAAAAAATGGTTTGGTGAAACGTGGGTTGTGGGCTCATATTCTGGGCTCATCTGCTTAAATGTACATAATATACAGTAATATATTTGATTAATTAGATGCCGAATTTAATCATTTATTATCACTGTCTTGAGGCAATAAACCACGTTAAGTGTTTTCTTTAAGGGAAATGTTTAACGTGCAGTTTTGCACGTTCCGTAACTTGCATTCATATCCTCTTCTGCCTGTATATAGTTGGTATCATCAGTAAAATCTGAATTTGGTCTTTTAATAGCTGTCATTGCCACAGCCTCAAAAAAAAATGCACAAAACACAAAAAAAATGTATAGCCTGAATGCACTGTAAGTCGCTTTGGATAAAAGCGTCTGCTAAATGCATACATTTATTGATGATTCTCATTTATGTTATTATAACTAAGCATGGGCTAAAATCGCATTATATCGCTTTGTGGTAGAGAACGCTGCTTAATGGAAGCTGCAGGAAACCCAGCGATCACACAATCAGCTTTTTCGCATATTTATACTGGCCCTGATAATCATAACTTCTACTTACCGTTTGCTCCATTTCTGCAGATCAGTTTTTGTAAATTACTTCATCAACAGCCGCTTGCGCCACCTGCTGGTGAGCGACTGACAGCAGCCGAGAGCATGCATCGGTGCTCTCTCTATCTCCTGCAGATCCGATGTGCAATGGCGAATTTTCATGCGAATTTAACCACGAATTTTGCTGGAGCGGACAATGTGGAAAGTGGAAGAAAATGGACCCGAAATTGAGCTGCTCACAATATGCATAGTATTTTTAAACAGATTGCATATTTTGGAAGTGAATTCTGGAAGGTGATATGAATTATTGAATTTTTTATTTGAATATTTTCAATTTTTGAATTGAAATATTCACAGCTTAAAAAAACAACTATGTTAAATTTCAACCCCTAAAAATGCAAGCCCTGAAAATAAAAGGCATTAAAATGCAAGCACTGTTAAAGCTATGCATTATTTTTTCAGTTAGTGCTATTAAACAGGCATTTTTGTTTCAAAGAAATTGGCATAATGTTCGGATCAAATCGTATATATTTGGTGATGAACCTTGGGCTGAAATTCAGATAAGCAGTACACTGGTAGCCAATCACAAAAGGATCAGAGCAGCGTAGGCTCGCGGAAAGGTGGGGTTAGAAAGACTGATCCTTGAATGGAATCGTTCTTGACACTTCGAGAAAATAGGTAATGTTACAATGCTATATTGTGAGAAAATTTACTTGTTTGTTTTTTTTTTTTTTACTTGGCTGCAGGAAACTATTGTACGAGACCTCAAAAACAAAATTAAGAACCTTTAATAGCATAAAAAGGGCATTTAAAATATTGTTTATTCATGCAGAATAAGGACATAGGCAGAGAGAGACATGGATCTAAATGAATGAATGAATGAATGAATAATTAATTGGCTCTCAGAGAAATTTGTTACACTGTAGATGAGTACAACAGCACACATAACATTAACTTGTCAATTAACATAATACAATCAAACAATCGCAGACATAACACCAACCCCAAAAAAAAACGGAATAAGTATAACGGATTAATTACAATTACGGATTTCCTATGTATTTAAAGCTCTAGAGCTACAGGAACAAAAACTCTTACTAAGCTAGCTTTCTACACAGGCCCTATCTATTACCTATAGCCAGAAGGAAGGGTAGTGAAATATTGATAGAGGGGGTGGTCTAAGTCATTAAGGTGTGCCTCAAGTAGGCGATCTAAATCGTGCAAATGCCTTTGACTCCAAAGCCTGGTCGTTTGATAGTGTGAACACTCCACCGTGCCCGACGTGCGTTCATTTAGCCTGATACCTGGCTCGCTTGGAAGAGGTTGGCCAGAGCACAGTTCAGTTGGGCTCGGGCACGGTACGTATGTAGTGGGATTGCTAACCACGCCGGAGCCCACACAGTATATTTGTGTGCACTACTGTCATCATTACGACAGTAAATATCTTTTAAATATACTTTTCAATTAATTTAATTAAATCAAGTATATTTAGGTTTATAACGGGTCTGGTTCTCGCCTTGTTGATGAACAGGAATTGTAGTTTGCAAGTAAAGCTGCAAATAATTTCATTAACGTCAGCTGTAATAATCCTCTGATACATGCAAGTGAAAAATCGCTGCACGGCATAAATGATACATTTATTAGGCAGTCTATTAGCAAAAGGGGTTTTCTCCCTGTTATCTCGTATATGTAGGGTGACCATACGTCTAAAAAACTGCATCCGGCCGGGATTTCTAAATTGCCCCAAAATGTCTGGGATTCGGCTTTTGCTTTCTACAGTCGCCATTCATTGTGTGCGTTTTTGTATTAAAGCCCTGCGCTGTTTTCTTAATCCCGCTCCCGCAAACATTCTAATATTGAATATAATTTTTGCGCATCAGGGAGCCGCTATCAATATGCGGAGTATTTAAATCACTTTGGATGCAGCTTTGTGTTGGATGCAGGTTTGCCAAATCTGCATTTTTGCACGGAATTGAGCTGATTTTAAACTGTTGTGGAGGGTTGATTTTCTCCCGTGGGTTAAAGGTTTGAAATATTGCATAAATTACATTTGACTGAAATGCTTGTATTGAAACATTTTGCCTATGATAAAACTGAAGAATGGCCAGTGAAAGCATTTTAGTTGTGTTTATAATCAATAACGGTGTAAAATATGTAGAATTTTAGGTATGGAAATGACATATTTTGAGTTTTGGTATTTGGCATATGTTCATTGCGCTAATTTGGAGGCTACTTTAACCACCCTCAAAACCAACAACCCCACCAATCTGCCCACTCCCCCACCGCGGTCGGTGGTCCTGCCCTCAGTGTCTCTCTTTTCTGAAAACTAAAATATGGTCACCCTAGTATATCCTCCTGAGAACCAGAAATAAAAGGCTTTGTGAATTTAGTATTTTTTCATGTCATTACATTGTTTGGAGCATAAGAAAAAATGGGAAAATAACATTTTATTCATAAGTTATGCTATGTCCTCTGTAGAGGACACCAGGACTCAGTTTTTCCAAAAAATAAAATGACAAGAGTAGATTGGGACAATGGGAATTTTTGGGAATTTTTTTTAAATCACCAATCAATTAAAAAATCTAAAACCTTACAATGTTCCAATAAATCAATAACAAAAGCTTTGTCAAGACAATAACCACAATATACAACATGACCTCAAGAGTACCGTATTGACCCGAATATAAGACTAATTTTTTTTTCTTGGAAATACATCTGAAAAAACGCGGTCGTCTTATATTCAGGGTCTAGACTTTGACATGTCAATAATACACCCACAGCAATAGGTGGCACCAAATACGCATAAAACAAGTGTGCCGTGAAATACGTAATGTAATGCATGTTGTAAAGATCGTGAGTAAAAACAAAGGAAAAAGAAAAGCTTACAGCTGCATGAGTCGTGACTGTCACGTTAGCCTGATGGGACCAAACTCCCTTTGTGATTTTAAAACGTAAGACAGTACCCAGATTTGAAGACTACAGTAAGATTTAACTTCTACTGTTAATAAGATTTTGGTAGGCTACTATTAGATGGATAGCCTAAATGTCCTAATTCTGATTTTTTTTTTATGGTATATCAAAAAGTGTTCTCCTTCCCTTCCCCCGCCTCCCCCCCCCCCCACTTTAGTTCGCCCACCCCCCCCCCCCTTAAACCCTCCCTCCCCCCCCCATCCCCTTTTTTCCCCCCCCCTATATATTTTAAATGTGATTGTTGGTACATTTGACCAGTTTTTACCATACTTTCAAAACAAAAAATAAATAGGAAAAATATGCAATATGAAAAATAATTGAACACAAAATGTGTTTTACTGAGAAAAAAAAAAGATTTGGTTTTTAAAAAGCCTTTTCCAAAAGGTACATCTGGAAAAAGGGAGGTCATCTTATAATCAGGGTCGTCTTATATTCGGGAGAACACGGTATATTTGCTGAAATATTGCAGCTGTAAGTCACATTAAATGTCCTGGAAAATAATTTCTTGAAAAGAAAGAGTCCCCTTAAAAAAATTATTTTGAAAAATAAGGAAATCAATAAACATATAGTATTTATAACAGTGTAATAAAAGATAAATTATGTTTTTTTTAAAACAAAAACTGTGCAATCATCAAATGAAAATGAAAATTAAACATACATTGGACTAAAAAAGTGAAGACTTTGCATTTTCATTTTAGATGACTATCACACACCACTGGGATGATATAGTCATAAAATGTATTTATTTGGTTTTCCTCTTTATATGACGGCTACTCTAAAAATGTAATCTTATAATTATTGTTTCTTCATATATATAAATGACTGTACATCTATGCTGGTTATCTATAACAGTTACATTTATACAATACAATTTATTATAATATCCAACCCAAAGGTGAAAACTGTAAATACAGTATTAGTATTCAGTTGTACAACTGACAATTATTATATGTACTCATATAACATATATAACATAATTATTTAATTGTTTATTGTTTTGTTCAGATTGCCAGGCTGTAGATTGACTGGTGAGTGCTGTGAAAGTTTGTCTTCAGCTCTCCAATCATCAAACTCCCATCTGAGAGAACTGGACCTCAGTAACAATGGCCTGCAAGATTCAGGAGTGAAGCTACTTTCAGATGGACTGAAGAGTTCACATTGTCAACTAAACACACTGAGGTTTGTCTTAATGGACACATGATTATTTAAATGAATAATTAATTGGGATTTACTAAGGTTTGTGGTAGTGAATTTACTAGTATTTGCGCCATTATTTAATGTCCCCAAAAAAGCATGTCTTAACCCATTTTGATTTGACACAGTGTTTATACAAGAATTAACATTTTACATTTAGTCATTTAGCAGACGCTTTTATCCAAAGCGACTTACAAATGAGGACAATGGAAGCAATCAAAATCAACAAAAGAGCAATGATATACAAGTGCTATAACAAGTCTCAGTTAGCTTAACACAGCACACATAGCAAGGTTTTTAAAAATAATATAATAAATAAAAAGAAAAAGAATAGAAAAAGAATAGAGCAAGCTAGGGTTAGAGGCCTTTTTTGCTTTTGTTAATTGTATAATAAAATGAAAAGAAAACAGAATACAAAAAGATTAGAAAGCAAGTTTTTTTTTTGAAGAAGAAAACACCAGCAAATGAATAGATTGCAAGTCTTTTTTTTAAGAATAGAATTAGAATAAAGAGTACTAGAGTTAGAGGGTCAAATAAAGATGGAACAGATGTGTTTTTAGCAGATTCTTGAAGATGGCTAAGGACTGCTCAGATTGAGTTGGGCAGGTCATTCCACCAGGAAGGGAACATTTAATTTAAACGTCTGTGAAAGTGATTTTGTGCTTCTTTGAGATGGCACAATAATACACCATTCACTTTCAGAACGCAAGCTTCTAGAAGGCACATAACTCTGAATTAAAGAATTTAGGTAAATGGGTGCAGAGCCAATGGTGGTTTTGTAGGCAAATATTAATGCCTTGAATTTTATGCGAGCAGCTACTGGTAGCCAGTGCAAATTGATGAACAGAGGTGGGACATGCGTTCTTTTCGGCTCATTAAAAATTAATATTGCTGCCGCATTCTGGATTAATTGTAAAAGTTAGATAGAACTGGCTGGAAGACCCGCCAAGAGAGCATTGCAATAGTCCAGCCTGGATAAACACAGCGATGATACAAGGAGTGGTTGCAGTTCTGAAAAGAAAGGCTGATCTTCTTGTGTTGACTAAGAAATCTGCAGGACTGGACTTAGAGGGAATCGCGGCAGAGTTTCCTATGGTCAGCTATTGTCAGGGGTGCTGTAAAGGATCCACGTGCAAAGGCAGTCCGTTAGAATCAGTCTCTTTATTGAAGACACAAAACAAGGCAGTCTGTCGTACGATGACACAGAACTGGAAGAAACACAATGAAACACAAATCGACCGGGGATGGTCTGGTTCCGAGGACTCCCGTCTTGGAGAGAGAGCTCGTATGGGCTGGGCTCACTGGAAGCAGCCACCGGGCACCGAGAACACTAAGACGAGCACAGCACACTAAGCAAGACAAGACATGGTCAGAACTCTGATAGTATCGACATGAAGGGCCAAACAATACCGTATGCATGTCACACAATAATCCGACAGAAAACAGTGAGCCCAACCACTAGAAATAGAGTGACTAATAGATCAGAGTGGAAACAGGTTTCCTCGCAAAGCAGCCCGCATGCTGATTGTGATGACAAACAGGTGGAGATGAGAGCTATAATGAGCATGGGTGTGCCTGAGTGTGTGTGTGTGCATGATAGAGTATGTAAGTGTGTGTGAGAGAGAGAAAGAGAAGCAAACCCAGCTCATGACACTATGATGCAGCATCTCATGCCTCATATCTGGTCACTGAAGTTCACTGTGCTGTTGTATATAATTGAAACAGTCATTAAATATTTTAAATTTTTAAATAAAATGAGCTGTGTTAGGGCTGACACAAATGTTGTTTTCAAATACTCATTCTTCAGAAATGTTTCAAAGCTGCTTTATGGAATTAATCACAGCACTGAACTGTATATTTACAATCTGAAATGAAGATCAGACTGAAATGATCAGGGACCCAGTTCAAAATTATCCTGCTTCCTTCCCTGGAGGCGAGGGTGTTCTCATCAGGTAAAGTTCTCAAAAAAAAATGCAGGCAATGAGTGCAGCACTGCTGAAGGAAGTTGCCTCCCCTCATGCACTCAACCAAAGAATGTGTGTTTGCCTTACTACATCCCTTCACCTGGACTAAAGACTTCCGTTACTCCATTACCTTCACTATGATCTTTCTCACCTGAAGGACATAGAAGCTAATCATAATGTCATGTAGTTCAACTAGAGTTAATCTACTCGTTTGATAAAGTAGTTAGCTACAATACAAGCGAGTGATGTCTAAAGTAATGGTACTAATGTATGCAAAAATAAAAAAGCATTGGTGATACAATACTGCGATTAATACCAGTGGACATTAGCAAAGTGAGAGGGCCTTAGCCATCTGGTGCCTCTTAGGATTCTGCTGACCAAGGGATTTCTACCATGTCACCAGGGGAGGGACTGCATCACCACATATGTTAAGGTACTCTTGAGTTGAACTAGCACTGGAGCGGTCTCATGCATAACACTCAAAATGGGATGGTGATGGCCATAACAAGCATCAACTGGTATCCACTGGAATATCCACATTAGCAGAGCTATGTCAGTCTTGTACTTGGTCAAGTAAAGCACAGTGGACTGGATATGAGAGTCTAACAAGTGAAACTCACAAAGCCACCGAGTCAAGTTTCAAATCTAAGAAGATAGCTAGCTGCCAGGGCACCAAAATTCTCTTGTTTTTTATACTAGGCAATACAAATATATCAGCAGCAGATGTCAGTGTGTGCACACTACCTCCTCTGATTGGGCCAGAACCAACTTTCTCAATTTCACAGTTGTGGAGGAGAAACTGAAGCTTTTGGTTCAGTATCAGCACTACCTGCACTGGTGCAGTGGCAAAAATAACACAGTTGAAGTGAAGCTACAGTAAGTTACAAGCTCTGACCTTCTGTAGACGGCTTCTGCAAAAAATCAGCCACCCTGAAGCAAGGAATTTCATCATCATGTTGCTTCATTTAACACAAGTATTCACTTTGAATAGACAGAAGAAGAGAGTGTCACTTACTGTAGTGTCAAGTACTGGCGTAGCATCAGACTGACAGACTTCAAAGGAAACCATAAATAATTGACTTATAGTAGTTAACTTTTTCTTTTGGAAGAATAACAAATTCCATAGAAAATTCCTCCTTTAAAATATTTTTGATCTTAAGGCAGAAGTGATCATTGCAAATGCCAGTCAGAATGTGTCATTTTAAAGGTGTTGTGACAGGAGTTACTTACTACTTTATTGTTCTGTTTAGGTTGGTCACCTGTAATATCACTGGTCAGTGTTGTGAAAGTTTGTCTTCAGCTTTACAGTCATCATACTCCTGTCTGAGAGAGCTTGACCTGAGTAACAATGATCTGCAGGATTCAGGAGTGAAGCTGCTTTCAACAAGTCTGAAAAGTTCACAATGTCAACTGAACATACTGAGGTATTTACCACCGATAAAGATTTACTCTCATCAAACTAAACGTCAATTGTGTCCTGCTCTTTACTCCTTGGAAGCTTGTTATGTCTTAGCAGTACCTGGTTGCTGCGTTTGCTCTCATCTAAAGTATTGCTAATGTCTATTATAATTATACCTTATGTGTAAATAATATAAAAACCCTGTAGGCCAACTTCTCTCATGGTCATTCCATTCACAAGAACTTGGTAAACTAGAATGCTTTGTAATTCAAGTAAGGTCACTTCATTTTACAAAATGTGTTTATTCGGAACACCCTGCAATGTCATCATACTCAGATGAAACTCCAGTATTACATATTTAAAAAGTTTGAGGTATGACAACATATACTTCTGTAAATAAATACAGTGTACATTATATATAGCTTCAGGTTTTTTACTTCCATAATTGTATTCATAAATGTCAGTAGTGCCCTTTGAACTGAACACGATCCCTTCAGATTGGAATCTCACTCAAAGGTCCCATATGGTCAAAACTGAAATTTTCTGGCTTTTTTCATGATAACTGAGGTCTAGGGACTATTTAACTACCATATAAGTTTAAAAACAGTCAGTCCAAAGTAAAATTCACACAGCCTGCATAAAGTAGCTGTGATTTTTCACGAACTGTTGTGATTTCCGTAAAAAGTTGACGTCAGAACTACTCAGTCACCGCCTTCAGTCACCACCCCGAGCACCGCCCACCGTCCCACTCTCCTTTTGCCAAACCCCCAGACAACATTGCGTCCATGCCATTGCTGAGCAACAACAACACGGAAACATGTAGAAGAGGTTAACTTTAACCACAAAACCAGATCGGCCGACCTGTAACGTTACACTCTCACTCAAAGGATGGACGATCTGACAGGATTGTTACTATGAGGTGGATCACATCTAACGTGTATAATAAAGACAAACTCGCCGTGCCTATCTAGTCATGATGAAGATGTATATACATTTAAATTTCAGCAGGCAACTACTTTTACAGCTACATTGTTGTGATTAATTGTGGCTGGAACAATAATGTATATACAATTACAAATGATTATATATAAATCGTCAGTTTGTTGTTTTACACACATGCACACGGACATTATTTCATACATGACATAGTCGTGAGATGCATATGGCAAGAAATCTGTAGACGCCCATAACAACAAAAGACAATACGTTATTGAACCTTTTCTGATAAGAAGTATGAGCTGCAAACGCGAGCATTTTTGACAATCATTTCTGTCCAGTCCGCACGTTTTATCGCGTTTAACCACAGCTGTCGTCGGTTTTTTGTCTGGCAGTGGCAGCAGATATGCGATCAAATTTCTAATTTGAGGCTGTATTACATCGATTCTGGCACCCAACATCACAACAAGACGATATTTTAAGCTCCTTATGTAGCCGAATCTGCGCTGGTCTGAATGGGCCGCCTCCAGTTTTCCCTTTTGTTTTGCTGCCTCCAGCTAGAGCTGTGACATCGGCTGACCCTAGTTACCTGTGGTTGGCCTGGCCGTGCGTCACTCAGAAAACAACAGGCCAATCAGAAGAGAGGCTCATGAACATTAATTAGACAGGCCAAAATCGACCTGAGAGCGGAGCTGTAAAAATATATTGAAATGGTTTTTGGTACTTATACCGCAAATATATATTATTAAGGACATCACAACCTAAAATAAAACTCCAGAAAGTGTAAAATATGGGACCTTTAAGAGAGTGGAATAACCTGAGAAGTCCACTTCACAGAGCACTTATGGTAAATGGAATGCATCTCTGAACTGAACTTAAACACTTATAACCAAGCAACAGAGAAATAGCTGATGAATAGAGTGATTCTGCTTGACTGATTTCAGTAAATGACACAAGGACATCACGGAAAAACACATAGGTTTGAAAAAGTGGAGCTCCATCTGCAACTAATTCCATGTCCACAATAATCCAAATACAATTTTCATTTCAACACACTTCATCCACACTAGCTTTTTCAAGTATTTTTCTAAAGTTTTGTGTCCACACTGAAATGTCTGAAAATGCTTAAATCAACTTACTGTGCATGCGTAAGATGTAATAAAAGCTCACTGACATGATACACAGCAAACAGACATAAAAGTTCTCACACCATTTTTCGGGCACAATAATTTTATTAACAAAATAATCCACCACTTACTGCCGCATTCAGGTCGCACTTAAAATCATTATTCCATGTAGCAAGTACATTTTCAGTCATATTCACTGGAATGCAATATGAAGATTATGCCAAATAACATTTATCTTTAACTATACTTTAACAATATTAAAGTGAATAGCAGGCACAACAATGCCAGTACAACCACAGACATCTATGGGATATCACATTACTGAGCACATGCCATAATTACTGAATACCTCCACTTTTGCAATCCACACTACAATGTGAAAACAGCATTTTCAAATTCATCCCCCTGGGAGAGTGTCTTCAAAAAGCTCTGTTTTCACCATTTTAGTGTAGTTCAGAGCTGGGCAACTTCGGTCCTGGAGAACCACTGCTCTGCAGAGTTTAGCTCCAACCCTAATTAAACACACCTGCCTGTAGCTTTCTAGTGATCTTGAGGACTCGCCCTGCATCCCAATGTTCATAATATCCATCCTAATTAGTATGTGAGATTAAAATAAGTGTGTCCCAAAGCATACAGTAAGTAGTATGTTAAAAAAAGAGTATGCCAGAAGTCCCCGCATGGTCTACTATTTCAGGTCGATTTTTGAAGTGTGGATCCGTGCACACTCTGATGGCTAATATTACCCACAATCCATTGCGCTTTGGTGAAGGATTTGGTTCAGAACTACAAACACAAATAAAAACCGTTAAAAAACTACAAACATGGTGGATGCGCCCGAATGATGATTAAGTAGAGAGGTTTAGATAAAGGGGTTTGAGTTACTAATAATCAACATTTAACCTGTTAAAATATTTTATTTAATGTTATCTGAGTTAGGATATTTCATCTACAACAACAATGTGAACTTGTATAAACACCTGTTTGACCATTAACTTTTAAATGCATTATTATGTAAAAAATATGAGCAGAGTTCTCTGCATAAAGACCCACGGCTGGCAGATCAACGTGCTTCTTCATTTCTTTCCAATATGGCAGGAAGTTAAATTAAATTAAATGTGAAGGGTGTTAACTGTGACAAGATGATTGACAGGCCAGTTTACAGTGACAGGATGCATGTAATTATGCGACAGAGCGGACCGTTAAAGATGCAATTGTGTGACATGATAGTATGTCACAAAGCTTGCCTACTCTTCTACTACACTCTCAAAAGTGTGTACTTTTTCTTCACCAAAAGAGTAAACTGTAAGGGGCATAGTATAGTATACGTAGCACATGCGGGACAGCAATTGATTAGCTTGTCTAGGTGTGTTTGATTAGGGTTGGAGCTAAACTCTGCAGGACAGTGGCCCTTCAGGACCAATTTTGCCCAGCTCTTTAAAGTTCTCTATGTAACTTTTGGCACTCTTGCAGTTAATAAACAAAACTGCATGCATCTTGCAGAAGAACACTGTAGCTGGAGCTACTTTGCTCTGTTTATATATATAACAAGCCATGCAGTTACTGAGCTACTCTGCAGTGGTTGGTGTCCTGCTCGATCAGAAATAGTCTGAATATAAAAACTTCATTATAGGCATGCCATAGTAGAAAAAGTTTTGGAAGATGGATTGATAAAGTATTCACTAATTTTTTATCAATTCTGTACATTTTGAACAAAAAAAAATTACATTGTGTACTTTTAATTGACGATCTGGACTGTTGCTGTCTGTGTTGTAGATTGTCTGGCTGTATGGTGACAGAGGAAGGCTGTGGTTATGTGTCTTCAGCTCTGAGTTCAAACCCCTCACACTTGAGAGAGCTAGATCTGAGCTATAATCACCCCGGAGATTCAGGAGTCAAACTGCTCTCTGAAAAACTGGAGGATCCAAACTGCTCACTGGACAATCTCAAGTATGTTGACACTGCTGTGTGTGCTTGTTTGAGTTTACTGATTGTATGAGATCTGCAGAATGTGACACTGTGTGTGTTTTACAGTGTAGATCATGGAGGAGAGTTGAGGATTACAGCAGGACTACACAAATGTGTATACACACACACCCACCCCCCCACACACACACACACCCCCACACACCCCTTTAGTGACTGTTATAAATGACTTTTTTCTTGTGTTCAGATGCCTGTGATCTCACACTGGATCCAAACACAGCACACAATCATCTCGTTCTGTCTGAGAATAGAAGAAAGGTGACACATGTGGAAGAGTATCAGTCATATCCCGATCATCCAGACAGATTTGATGGGTGTCCTCAGGTTCTGAGTAGAGAGAGTCTGTCTGGACGCTGTTACTGGGAGGCTGAATGGAGTGGAAATGCTATTATCTCAGTGACATATAAAGGAATCAGAAGGAAAGGAGGAAGTTGTTCCTGTGAGTTTGGATACAATAAAAACTCCTGGAGTTTGATATGTATTAATAATAGATTTACTGTCTGGCACAATCTTAGTTCAATTGACATACGTGTCCCTTCACACTCCTCTAAGAGAGTAGGAGTGTATGTGGATGTGTCAGCTGGCACTCTATCCTTCTACAGCGTCTCTGACACACACACACAAACACACTTAAACACATTCACCTCCACATTCACCGAACCTCTCTATGCTGGATTTACAGTTTTTGATTCATTGTCTCTGTCAGGTTGAAAAGCCAGTACGCAACAACAGAGACAGCTTACCTTTGGTTTGAGTCTGTTAATTATGAGGATGATATAAGGAGTTGAGCACCATTTACTTTTGTTCTTGTTAATTTGTTCTCCTTTTTTTATTATGTATTTATGTATTTTTGTAGTCTGTAAAAAAGCTGACCGGACACACACACACACAATACAATACAGTAAATGTTTAGGTTTATTTATAAATAAGACAAATGATTCATCTTTCAAAAAAAATTTCTTGACCTAGGAATCAGTAGTAAAGTAATATCAATGCTTGCTTAGAAGTCATGAGGTCATATTTATTGTAAATTAGAATGTCTGCTTCACTGAATACATGATGTTAAGGAACCACATAATGTGCATTAGATTATAGCTGTGTATTAGTGCCTTATGGACATTACCTTCACACACTCATCTCTGGCTTATAACAGAATACTTCCTAAATTGTAACACTGAAACAATTATTTTCTGTAAAGCTGCTTTTGAAAACAGATGTATTGTGAAAATCTCTGTACAAATAATCTTGAATTTGTTGTACGATGGTATAGATGAGAAAATAAACAATACAGTAAGACAGTATAAAATTAATTTCAGCATTTACACAGCCTGAACCACTGTAGTGGAAAAACCCATACTCCTTATGAGGCGGTTACCACTCTGTCATGACAACACCGTTTCAAGTGGGAGCCGATTATATCGGCCACCAAGCGGTTATCGGCCGAATAAATGCTCTTTTTTCGTTACGGTATCGGGCCCGTAAGAAAAGTTGCCCGCAATATCTTAAACGCGATAAATAAAATAATGCATTATTTCTTAAGAGAAAAATTAGATGAGAGCTGTTCGTTTGCAGCCCTTTTGTGCATTGTATGTTGTATTATTGTATGTATTGATGTCTATCTGATTTATCCGTATGAATGCGTTGGGTTAAGAGTTTAAAAGGCGCTTCAGTTACCGGTTGATCATCTTTAGCTCAGAGCACACAGTCAAACAGCAGGCACAACAAATAACTATGATTGGGAAAATGTTTGTATATAACATTCTAATGAGACATTATTATAATAAAACGTTGTGAAATTCTTTGTGTTTAGTGCTGTGTTTCAGTGCGTTGTTAGGGGAGAAGAGCGCATCCACAACAGGAGAACACATTCTGGACTATAGCACGCAAATAAACTGCGTATCGTGTGCATATATAAATTGTAATATTATGTTTGTTTTATTAATATTAATCTCAGGATGCATTTTCTTGAGTTAAATAAGCTGCCAGCAAATCGCTTCAGTTTACCATGTTCATTCAGATCTTCAGCCTCAGCACGCGCAGCTCAAACGGCTGCCCTCATGTGGTCTGCTATTTAAAACAGTGGTATTAATTTGTAAATTTTTCAAAATCATTGATACATTATTAATAATAACAACCACTTTTATTTTTCTATTATTATTTTCATCAGAAATATGGTTTAGTAATTAAAATCATTAAATTATTGTCCGTGCAGAGGCTATTCCTTTTTATTGATCTATGGCGCATTCATTTTGATTATTTACACGTGTAATGATGTCCAGTGACTTTATTATTTTATTTATTTGTAAGACTTTGTTATGACTAAATTTGGTAATGGGAGAATAAAAATATTTTTAAAACGTACACCGATCAAACTAGGCTGCTTATGTTGAAGTCTTCGGGATGTGGTTTTTAATGATGAGAACTTTTTTTGTAATCAGGCTCTCAAAAATAATATACAAATTTTGATTTAGATTTATTGGCCAACATATCGGTTATCGGCTTTCAAAAATAAAGAATTATCAGTTATCGTATCGGCCAAAATTTTCATATCGGTTCATCCCTAGTTTCAAGGACTTTTTAAAGCACCATTTATTTTGTCAAGCACCTATCAAATTCACACCCCAGCATATGTAGTGTCATGAAAGACCTTACATTACTTAACAGTTCACTTACACTTAACATTTACATTAAACATTTCAGAGTAATAATGTTTTGAATGTGTAGGTTTCATAAATTTAGACTGTTTTGAGCAGTTGTGTTCAAAGGAATTTAATGAAATCCATTGAAGTCAGTACTGGTGATAAATGAAATGTAATTTCTAAAATATTGATAAAATATGCATCAAACTGATTTTTCTGTAGTTCTTGTATAAGATTTAAATTTGAAAGAATTTCTAAATTTTTAAATTAATAAAAAAAAGGTTAAATGTTGTAATAACATGGTAAAAACCTGTTAACATAAAAAAAATTGCACATTCACTCAAAAGAGACGTTACTCATTAATAAATAAACTCAAAATAATTTTGTAAATTACTTTTTATTGTAAATCCCATTTTTTCATCTTTGACCTAGGAATGCAGCTCAAACATGCAGCTGCTCAAAACGTCAGTATTTTTTAAAAATATTTCATGAGCATTTTAAACCTTGTACATGTGCAAATTTGCAAAAAAATATAAAGAAAATAAAATAAATAGGACTTTCTATTTGCTTTTAAACTGTAAACGCTTTTCACTAAGCTGTTTTTCAAGTTCTACATTTTCTCCTTAGCTCCATGTTGCAGTAAGTTTTAGGAGTTCATTTTTAGTCCATCTCCTATCCTGAAAAGTCTGTCTTGCAGAGACTGACAAAAATGAGCTCCTAAAACTTACTGCCAGATTCTGGAAGATCAATTCATCAAACAGTGGTACAAGAGGATGTGGTGCTGGTCCTTCAAGAGTCACTCTCAACTTATCTGTCCATAAAGCCTATAAAAATAGTCTTATATCATGTATTTCACAACACTTCAGAATGTTATTCTTATTAACCGGTTAAGCCGCGGTCACACTACACTTTTCGTTCCATTGACTTCTATTCATACGCATGCGAATGCGTCAGACTGGAAACGCAAGCCCGTGCGAAGATATTTCGCAAAGTTCAAGTTTGGTGAACTCTGACCTGCGAATTTGCATCACGTGAAACTGTGTGACCAACGGCAGATCGATACGTCACAGCTTTTATCTGAATTAAAAGAATATAAATCTAAAACTGCAGCACTGCAGGAAAGTGGAGTACATTGCATGTTTTTTTTTACATTTTAGATGTATTATTATTATTATGTGTTGAATTTAAATTGTTTAAAAAGACGATGCAGAGCAATGACGTCATTTCATGGACCGTTGCAGCGTGCCGAAAGAATTTAGCAGATGCTCAAAGTGTAGTGTGACCGGCAGTCTTTAGTCACAGGAAAAAAAACGGTCTGTGTCTGGGTAACGCACAGATTCTAAGGTTGGTCATTGAGGTAATTACGGTTATAGCGGGCCGGAAATCAAAAAGTTCGGTTCATCGACTCTAATATGGTAATAATTTGAAAGTTGAAACATTTTAACTGTAAGAACTTTACATGCCACTATCTCGAACGTTAACCTAGATCATGTGTGCTATTAGTGCTATGCAAGTATTGTGTGGCTGTGTGTGGAAGCTATAGCATGCACCTGCCATGACATGGAGGGTGCCGATTGCCATCACATGTTTACCTGATAAGAGTAGGACATTGTTCGAAACCTTAAAGCAGGGTCACCAAACTTGAGGCCTGGAGGGCCGGTGTACTGCAGAGTTTAGCTCCAACTTGCTTCAACACACCTGCCTGGAGGTTTCTAGTATGCCTAGTAGAGCTTGATTAGCTGGTTCAGGTGTGTTTAATGGGTTGGAGCTGAACTATGCAGGACACTGGCCTTCCAGGACCGTGTCTGGTGACCCCTGCCTTAAAGGGTTTACTTTTATTTGTGGACACTCACAATATCAACAAAAAATGCTTATGTAAAATAAAGACAAAGAAAACAAAACAGGATGTGCTTATGAAACTTCAGGCACGACTGTCTGGCATACAGACATGAGAAATATAGCTTATCTTTAGAAAGCTTGAAATGTCTACTTTAAAACAAACCAATTCAAAACGAAAACAAAAACTCCCTCATTATGTAATGAAAGGTGCATTTCTCTCTGAAGGCAAGTACACTATTGTAGAGAATTGTGGAAGAGTCAGGCATTATCAATTTCACATTTGCAGCCGGGACACCGACGAAAGGAAACACTAGTTTAATAATTAACTCATAAAATCTCTGTGATATTTTTTTTGTCAGACAAAATTTCAGTCATTAATTTTTGCTAGTGCTTTGGGAAAGCTTTATGTGTGTGCTTGAGTGTGAAATAGGCTGTATATTAAAGGCCCCACAAGCATATATTTAATTAAACTAATATAAATGTGCGATTAGCAGGGGTGTGAAGTAACGAATTACAAATATTCACGTTACAGTAATTAAGTAGTTTTAATCAGTAATTGTACTTTTTTGAGTAGATTAAAAATTGTGCACTTTTACTTTTACTTGAGTACATTTCAAGTGATGTATCGGTACTTTTACTCCACTATTTCCTCCGTTTGTGGTCGTTACATGATTATTTTTATTTTATTTTTATCCATCAACATGATTGGACAGAGAGTAATAGGTTTCGTGACTTTCGTCAAATCAAATTGTGCATAGAAAACTTTAACCGCCAACTGTTTATCATGGCTGCTGGAAGCGTATTCTTCAAGCATCAATTCAGTCGCATCTTCCTCTAACTTAATATGTTTGTCACAAATCAAGCCTCTGTGGCTCCCTCCGATCACCACCAGAGGGAACCGTCACCGGAGTACTAACTGTTCTTAAGGACTTCATTTCCCATCACCCCATGCCTGAAATTGATTACCTGCACAGGTGCTTATCATCATCATGACTATTTAAGCGGTGCCTACCTTACCCTCGTTGCGAAGTCTTGTTTTTGCTACTGCTGATATTTCTGAGCGTTAATACCTTGTTTGATTACCTGTTGCCTACCTGGATTGTTTATACCAGTCTGATCATTCTCTGCCTGCCTCTTTGACCTTGCCTGTCTATTGTATTTGTTCTATTCTCTGTCTGCCGCCTGCCTTGACCCTTTGCATGGACTCTGGTTATGATTCTGCCTTGCCTACGTACTACGAACTTGTTGACTTTTGATGAGTTTGAGCGCGTGATGATTGTCCATTTAAATCGTACCCTAAAACAGTCCTTAAGAATCCCAGTGTGTTGAAGTCCCAAGGTAAAAGTGTCCACCGGTACAATTCCAAAGAAAGTGATCATCCATAAATGAGTGCGATACTGGAAAGGCAAGTCCATGAACAACTCCTCAATCCAGCGTGGTTGTTTGGTCAATGACCCTGATTGCTGCTTGCTTTGTACTGGTTTACTTCCTTATTCCTGTCATGTGATTGACCACATGACAGGCAGACCCATGAACATTTAAAGACATACACATTAAAATGATTAAGCATTAAAATGGCTAAGACAACATGTAAAACCATTAAAATTCAAATATATATAGATAAAAAAAAACATCTTAATATATACTGAGCGGTAAAAATTTGTGTGGCAGTGTCACAGCGTTAATATACTGCATCTGTTCCAGCACGTAATGTAATAAAACTGCAGCTCGTTAATGTTTTTTTTTTAACCATTTTATACAATCCGCCTTCATTTAGCAAGTGTACTCGCGCATAAACAATTTAAGTTCAACACTTTTTGTTCCGTTCAGTTGTGGATGATGCTGATTCACCGAGACCGCCGAGGTCTCAGCAAAGAGACATGCGTGTGTGTGTGTGTGTTGTGTGTGTTTTCCTTTTGAAAAAGTTTCCCCAGAACTACCTTGCTATTTAATGCATATTTCCTTACAAATTGTATTATCAGCATAACAATTCGAGTAAATGTGTAAAAGGTATGGCATGAATTTGCCATCCTTCTAGAGAACAATGTGCATTTATGTTAAAATGGTAACATAAATGATCAAGTTTAGTTATTTTTATTTCTTTATTGCAAAACGTTAAAACTGAGAGGGAACGTTACCTGGCTGTGAGGGTGACTGTCTGGTGAGCTTTGGGGTCCACAGGAAGAGCACCTTCAAGGAGCTCTATGAGGCCAAGGACAGGGAGAGGAAAAGATTTAATTGTATTGCTGTTTTGTATGTATTTTACTCTTATCATTCATGTACAGTGGTGTGAAAAAGTGTTTGCCCCCTTCCTGATTTCTAATTTTTTTGCATGTTTGTCACACTTTAATGTTTCAGATCATCAAACAAATTTAAAGATAACACAAGTGAACACAACATTCAGTTTTTAAATTAAGGTTTTTATTATTAAGGGAAAACAAAATCCAAACTACATGGCCCTGTGTGAAGAAGAGTTTGCCCCATAAACCTAATAACTGGTTGGGCCACCCTTAGCAGCAACAACTGCAATCAAGAGTTTGCGATAACTTGCAATGAGTCTGTTATAGCACTGTGGAGGAATTTTGGCCCACTCTTCTTTGCAGATTTTTTTTAATTCAGCCACATTGGAGGGTTTTCGGGCATGAACCGCCTTTTTAAGGTCATGCAACAGCATCTCAATAGGATTCAGGTCAGGACTTTGACTAGGCCATTCCAAAGTCTTCATTTTGTTTTTCTTGAGCCATTCAGAGGTGGACTTGTGGTGTGTTTGGGATCATTGTCCTGCAACATAACCCAAGTGCGCTTGAGCTTGAAGTCACAAACTGACAGCCGGACATTCTCCATCATGATTTTCTGATAGAGTGCAGAATTCATGGTTCCATTTATCACAACAAGTCTTCCAGGTCCTGAAGCAGCAAAACAGCCCCAGACCATCCCACTACCACCACCATATTTTACTGTTGGTATGATGTTCTTTTTATGAAATGCAGTGTTACTTTTACGCAGACGTAATGGGACCCAACCTTCCAAAAAGGTTTTAAACTTTTGTCTCGTTGAGTCCCAGAGGGTATTTCCCAAAAATCTTGGGGACAGCAAGATGTTTTTGGCAAAACTGAGGATAGCCTTTATGTGTCTTTTTGTAAGCGCGGTTTTGTCTGGGAACCTGCCAGCAGACCATTTTTGACCAGGTCTCTTTCTATGGGTGGGAGTCATCATGAACACTGACCTTATTTTAGGCAAGTGAGGCCTGCAGTTCTTTGATTGTTGTTGTGGGGTTTTTTGTGACCTCTTGGGTGAGTCGTCGCTGTGCTCTTGGAGTAATTTTTGTTGGCTGGCCACTCCTGGGAAGGTTCTCAACTGTTCCATGTTTTTGCCATGTGTGAATAATGGCCGTCACTGTGGTTCGCTGGAGTCCCAAAGCTTTAGAAATGACTTTACAACCTTTTCCAGACTGATAGATCTCAAATACTTTCTTTCTCATTTGTTTCTGAATTTCTTTGGAACTCTGCATGATGTCTAACTTTTGAGGATCTTTTGGTCTACTTTACTCTTCGCTTCTTCTTCTTATATTTTACGGCGTGGGCATCAGCGTAATTGGGCATTAACGCACCTTTGCCTCCGGCCAAGGGGTGGATCAGAAAATAGGTTTACAGACTAAATCCCCCATTCTCCCACCTTTATCCCGACATATACATACCTACACACGCACACCTTATCCCTGCCCTGCTTTATAATAACATCAACAACTACAACAATAATAATAATACTTTACCTACCTCACTATTCCTTTAACTCTTCATATCCTATAAAAAAACCCCAGTTACTCTTAAAAAGTTTATAAGAATTCTGGTCTGTGCCCTATGCTCTGTGCTCAATAATCCTTTTAATGTAATATCATGAACCCCTATCTCCCTTAGCTCATTCCTCATCACCTCTCTCTGTGCTCCAAACCTGTTGCATGTCAAGACCACATGCTCTACTGACTCCTCTCCCTGACAACCCTCACACAGTCCAGTATCATGCCTCCCTATCAATTTGTGTTTTTTTAAATAAGCAATGTCCCAGTCTTAGCCTAGTTAACACAATTTCTTCTCTCCGATTTCCACTATCAACAATTTTATGTTTAACTTCCCTTTGGATTTGATATAAGTGCCTACCTTTCCCTTCTCCATCCCACCTCTCTTGCCACTTTTGATTTATTCTCTCCCATATTACACTTTTAACTTCTGCTTTGCTAACACTTACTTGCATTTCTATTTTTCCTTTTGTTAATGACCTTTTTGCTAATTTATCTGCCATTTCATTCCCCCTTATCCCTACATGACCTGGGACCCATATAAATTTCACCTGTCTTCCTTGATTTACAATTCTTGTCACTGACTGGAGTACTTCAAACAGTATATCTTGACGACTTTTAGAATAGAATGACCTTAGACTAGCTAGAGCTGATGCCGAATCTGAGCATATCAAAACTTTGTCCTGTCCTGTCTTTTCCACCCATCTTAATGCTATTAACATGGCCAGCATTTCCACTGTGTAAACCCCTAACTTATCAGATGTTCTTCTATTTACTCCTATACCTCTATCTGGTAACACCACCCCCAATCCTGTTACTTCTGTCTCAGGGTTCTTAGCACCATCTGTATAAATCTTTATATATTCATTATATTTTTCCAGTACCCAATTCTTAAACACTCTTTTCAAATTAATATCCTCCTTTGCCTTCCTTTTTTCCTCTAGCACAAACCAGTCTACCTCAGGCCAATCAATCTTCCAAGGGGCAATCTCTGGAAAAACTACCGTAGGGCTTATTCGCAAGTTAAACACTTCTAACTCTTTAGCTACAAACCATTCAATACGACCAAAATTGTCCTTTAGATTCGTCCCATTCTCCCAAACTCTCATGCAATACGGCCTTAGTGGGATTGAATTATTATGCCCTTGTAACCTGCCCAATAGTTAGCCATCAACTGCTTCCTTCTTAACTCTAGTGGCAATTCCCCCATTTCTACCTGTATGGCTGACACTGGTGTTGTTTTAAAAGCTCCACAACATACTCTCAGTGCCTGTGCCTGGACTACATCTAACTTTAACTGCGATTTAGCTGCCGACCCAAATACTACACTTCCATAATATAAGACTGACCGTATTAGAGCCACATATATTCTTTTCAGTGATAATCTGCTTGCACCCCACTCTCTTCCCCTCAAAAATCTCATTACATTTATTACCTTTTTGTACTTTTCCTCCATTTTCCTGATATGATCTGTAAATGTTAATTGTGAATCCAAATTAATTCCTAGAAATTTAAACCTTCCAACCCTCTCTAGGTCTCTTCCATACATTTGTAACTTAATTCCTTCTGGAATTCTTTTCCTTGTAAAAAAGACTGACTGTGTCTTTTCTATAGAAAACCTAAACCCCCAATCATATCCCCACTCAACCACTATATCAATTGCTTCCTGTATTTTCCTGCTTGCAAATTCCATATTTCTACCTCTCTTCCACAATGCCCCATCATCTGCAAATAGCGACCTTCCTATATCTTCTGGAACTCTACCAAATACATCATTGATCATAATTATAAAGAGTAACGGACTTATCACACTCCCTTGAGGTGTGCCATTTTCAGCTGTATATTGATTTGACATGTCTGTCCCAATTCTTACTTGTATTTTCCTTTCGAAAAGAAAATCCTTTACCCAATTAAACATCTTCCCTCCAACCCCTACTCTATTCAGTTTGATCAGTAACCCCTCCTTCCACATCATATCATAAGCTTTCTCAATATCAAAGAATACTGCAACTACGGTCTCTTTATTTGTTTGTGCCTTCCTTATTTCAGTCTCTAATCTTACCACAACATCTATTGTATTTCTTCCCTTCCTAAAGCCACTCTGACAGTTATCCAATACTCCTCTTTTTTCAAGGTCATGGGTCAATCTATCTGCTATCAATCCTTTCCATGATTTTACATAAATTTGAAGTAAGAGCTATTGGTCTGTAACTAATAGGTTTTGTAGGATCTTTACCAGGTTTCCTTATTTGAATCACTACTGCTTCTTTCCAGGGTAGTTGGTAATGTTCCCTCCTCCCTACTTGAGTATACAATCTCCAGCGTTCACAGTGACTTTTCTCCACTTGCTTTAACATAAAAAAAGACTTGATCCTTCCCTGGAGAAGTAGGCTTTGCTCTTTTAATTGCTCTCACCATCTCTGCTAAGGTAAATGGATCATCCAAATACATTTCCAGTTTCTTCCTTCCTATTTAATTCATGAATATGCTGACTCAAGGATACTGCTCTTCTCCGTCTCCCTTCTTCTGACAAATTTTCTGAACTATGAACCATTACAAATGATTTAGCCATAATCTCTGCTTTCTCCTTGTTTGAAACCGCTATTTCCTCTTCAAATGCCATAACTGGGTATTCCCACTGCCTTCTGTTTCCTCCCATCCTTTTTATCATTCCCCACACTTCTCCCACTGGTGTGGTTCTTCCTATTTTGTCACAAAATTTCCTCCAGCTGGTCCTCTTTACTTGGCGTACTGTTCTTCTAACTACTGCTTGAGCCTTCTTATACTGAATAAAATGTTGCAAATTATGAGTTCTTTTAAGTATCCTGAAAGCTTTATTTCTATCTCTTACCGCCTGATAACACTCTTCATTCCACCATGGCACCATCTTTCGACTTATAATTTTTCTCCCCTTAGGGACAGCTTCCTCTGCTGCCCTAATAATTGTAGAAGTAACCTGTTTATTAACTTCATCTATGTCCCCATAGACCTCAACCCTCATCATTGCATAATCGCTACATTTCTTAAAATTATCCCAGTCAGCTTTACTAAAATTCCATTTGGGCAATCTATCTTCTGGTCCCGCTTCCAATCTTCCACCCACTGAGCATAAGACAGGGTAGTGATCACTCCCCACTGTGGATGCTGTCCAGACCTCCCAATTACTATTTCTAGCCAGTGAATTAGACACTAACGTTATGTCTAATGCTGACTCAATCCCTGTTAATACATTTATTCTAGTTCCTCTACCATCATTCAAACAGACCAATTCTCTTTCATCCATCAGTTCTTCAATCACCTTACCATTTGCATCTGTGTGTATACTTCCCCATATTGAGCTATGGGCATTGAAATCTGCACACCAGATAACTTTTTGTCTGTCTTGCCCTGCTATTCTTAGTAGCTTACCTAGTTCCAACTTCTTACAGGGGTTGTAGTAATTGATAATACTAATAGCCTCTCTCCCTTCCCACACCTCCACCATTATATACTCCTGATCATCACCATTCCCCAGTAATCTATATGGAATTCCCATCTTAACGAAAACTGCACATCCTCCTCCACCCTCTCCATAATTCCTATCTCTCCTAACTACTGCATATCCATGTATCACATAATCCAAATTTGGTTTCAACCAGGTTTCCTGAATACACACCACATCTGGTCTCTCATCTAGCTCATTAATAAAATGTTTAAACTCCTGTCCATTGGCCAATATACTCCTAGCATTCCATTGTAAAATTATAACCATTATTATTGTTATCCAACCCATGATGACTCTTGACTTGACTGATTTGTAAGGGTCTCCCTCACCTCTTCCCATGACAGTCCTACAAATCCTAGGTGATTGACTGCAGCTTTAACCACCAACTGGATTTTCTCATTTTTGGATTTAACCTCCGCTGTACTATTTATCACACCTGCTATGAATGTTACCAAATCTATTTTTTTCACAAAGATTCCTTCAAAATTACCTTGCTGTTGCACCAGTGTTTCCGTATCCACTCTTTGCTCTTTATTATTCTTTTCCCCTGATACCTTGACAGCTTCAGCATATGTTATTCTTTTTTCCACTCTTATCTTTTGGATATTCGTCTCTCGTCTCATTACTTCACATCCACTAAAAGCCACATTGTGGTCACCACCACAGTTACAACATTTTGGTGGTACCCCTGACCCACATTTTCCATATTCATGGTCCCCTCCACACCTTGCACATCTTCTCTGCCTATTACAATTTTTTGCAATGTGACCAAACCTTTGGCAGTTAAAACATCTCAGTGGTTTTGGCACGTACACCCTCACTGGGTAACTCATAAAACCCCAAAAAAAACTTTCTTTGGCACTATCTCTTCTTCGAACTCTATTAGCACTGTTTCACTGTCCTTTACCACTCCATCCCTTGTTGATTTCATTCTTTGAACATTTACAACTTTTGCTCCCTTGATATTCCTCTTTATTTCCTCCACTGTTACACTCATTGATACCCCTGTAATCACTCCTATCGTTCCACTTTTTTTCCTTATTCCCACCCTTCCCATACTTTCCACCTTACATTTTGCAATTTCCTTAATTTTTAGAGCGTTCTCCATTTGCCCTGCATCGGCACATCTAACCAGTAAGTTACCATCATTAAGGATTTTCGCGAACTCTATCTCCCCTATTTTATTTGCCAGAGTTGTGGTTAACACAAATGGGCTGACTTTCTTCATGATCTCCTGACTCTTTCCATTGAACCTAATTACAACCTCATACTTCTCCTTTATTTCTTTCTCAAAAGTTTCCCCTGACATCATCATTTTCAGACTCCTTGCCCTTGTCACTTCTTACTCTTTTATTCCTTTTATCACTCAACCGACCCCTCCTTTCCCCTCCACTTCCTTCGTACATATCTTCATTATAATCCATTTCCCCCCACCTACCTACCTCCAATCCATTCACGGAGCAGTCGTGCTCAAACGCCTGTACTTTCCGATAAATATGATGATCCGTTTCCAAAAAAAAAAATAATAATCATAAAAAAAAATTAAAAATAATAATAATTTCCTGTTAAAGCCTAAACTGCTTTGGGCTTTCGTCGAACCCGGTCAGCTCCTCAGGCCGCTACCACCCACCTTTATGGTTGTCAATCAACAACCCGTAGGCTCTGCGCTCCGTTTGTGATTTCCAGACTCCCCCAAAACCATACTTCACTTTGTCTGGCAGGTCCTATTTAAGAGATTTCTTTATTGCGAACAGGTGTGGCAGTAATCAAGCCTGGGTGTGGCTAGAGAAATTGAACTCAGGTGTGATAAATCAGTTTTAACAGGGGGGCAAACACTTCATGTAGTTTTGGATTTTGTTTTCCCTTAATAATAAAAAAACTTCATTTAAAATCTGCATGTTGTGTTCACTTGTGTTATTTTGACTAATATTTAAATTTGTTTGATGATTTGAAATATTAAAGTGTGACAAACATGCAAAAGAATAAGAAATCGGTAAGGGGGCCAACACTTTCTCACACCACTGTATATTATTTTGTTTCTTATGCAGCTGTGTATGTCATCATGAACCAGGACACCAGTGCAGGCAGCAAGATGGATGCCCTGAAGAAATACATCTTGCAGAGGGACCAGAAGAAAATTAGGGCTGAAGAGAGAAAAAAGTAATCCTCCGCATCTTTTGCATCCCAGCCTGTCCCGCACCCGTCACGTCCAGCTTCTCCTCCTCCCACCCAAATAGGGTTGGGTATCATTTGAATTTTAACAATTCCGATTCTTATCGATTCCCAGTTTCGATTGCAATAAGATAAAAAAATTAAGTCAAACATTTATTCCATCTTTTTACAAAGCATTCTGTTGCAGCTTAATAACACCAGCAAAAATCAGCAGCCTACAGAACACTGCAAGAGGGAATTTTGCCTATGCTAAAAAATACCACAGCAAAAACAAACTAGATGTATAAATTTAAATATTAAAGTGTTTTTAAAGACACAGTTAAATTGTCAGTAATAAGATAGGAAACAAACAAAATCAATTAGGCAATATCATAAAATAACACAAACTCTGAACAAATTTCAGGTACAGAAACTGTAATTAAAAGTTTAAAAACACTGCATAGTTTTCTTTTGATAAATAAAATATAGATGAATCAATTAAATTTATTAAATATATTCAGTCAAGATCAGTGAATGACTTTGTTTTGCTCTTTGATTAACATTAAAGGGGTCATATGATACGATTTAAAAATTTTCCTTTCTCTTTAGAGTGTTACAAACTCTTGGTGCATAAAAAAGATCTGTAAAATTGCAAAGACTAAAATCTCAAATCCAAAGAGATATTCTTTATAAAAGGTAAGAGTCAGCCACGCCTACCTAAAAGCATCATATAACACGCCCCCAAATATCTATGTACTATGTGGAAATATTAGAATATGCCCGCCCAAAATGTGCACGCAAAAGAAAGAAGGTGTGTTCTAAAGCAAAAGCACTTTTTTTGGCCTTCCGGAAGTAGATGCAATTCGGAATCATTGGTTAAGATTTATTTACAAAAGAACAGCACAACCCAGAATGTTTGAATTTGTGCAACGCATTTTACGGACGACAGTTTTTTGAACCTAGAAGAGTACAAGGCGGGCTGTGCACAAAGGCTATTTAAAAAAAAAAAAATAAAAAAATAAAAAAAAAAAAGGTAAATTCCGACTTCGCTATGACAATCTGGCACTTATTCTGAATCAGCGACTGTAAGTATGTTGTGTTATTAGTTTAAGTATTTGACTATTGACTGTTCAAATGCAGAGTTTTGCGCAGCGCAGAGTAAAGCATCGTGTGTGTGTGTGTGTGAGGGGAACAGGTCACATCACAGGAGAGTGAACTGTCTGTCAGAAATCATAGCACGTCAGCTGCCTTAACCACGGCTTGTGTACTGCATCATTACTGTGTCTGTCACGCGACTCTTTTCCCCTTTCAGGCTTGAACTGATGGTAAAACTAACGACATTATTAACTGTCTTGATATTTACTTTGAAAGCTGACGCTCGCGATTATGGTAAGGGGCGTTAGTTACATTTCCGACACGTGCTTGTGGTGTTTGGCCAATCACAATGCACTGGGCAGTTGGCCAATCAGAGCAGACTGCGCTTGTCAAAGGAGGGGCTTTGTTGGAAAAATCTCGTGTTTGAGAGAGGTGGGCATAGAGGACTTACAATAATGTACAGTATTTGGAAAAATAATGTGTTTTTTTGAACATCAAAGCATGTCAACATATTCTGTTACACCAAATAATGATCCTTAAAATAGCATAATATGACCCCTTTAATGACAGGCAGCGCGTTTATTAGGCTGCTGTCTCTTTAACACCAAACGCACGCAGATCTAAAAATACTGTACATGTGTGGGTTTTTTTCCTCATCTGTTTACATTCATGTAAGACAATAACGGCTGTGTTTATGATGATATACTGACGTAGTTTTCTGCATATTGGTCGACAAATATTAAAGAAGTCAGTTTCGGCCCGGAACAACCTTTTCTACAGTGGAAATACACGGAACGGTTCGAGAACGCACACAAACCAGGAACCCGTACCGCAACCTCTGTTCTCTGTGCTCGTACTTGCGCTTTGTGTGCGCTGCACGCAAACAGGGCGCACGTTCTTCCCGTTCCTGCACTTAAATCATTTTTAATCACATTAAAATGCAAACACAGGAATCGTTAAGCAGAATCGAAATGCACGCATCTTATCGAATACCCAGTTCTTGGAAATTTGGAACCGGTTCTAAAATGGAACCTGTTTTCGATACCCAAAGCTCCCATTTACAGCCAGCCACAGAACACGGTGTGTTTTTAGATCTATACCTGGCATAATTCTATGCATGTTCTAATGTAATTGTAAATAACATTGTCAATTTTCTGCACTCCGAGCCAACAGATGAAGATCTTCTGGCTTCAGCTATTTAGGTGGAGCCACAGGGTGAGTGTTTTGGTTTCTTTTGTGTGGAAAAAAAATCATGCTCACCTGATCATCTATGATCACAGATACATTTAATAGCATCATATAGTATTATGTAACCATAAATGCCTATAAAATGAAAATAATTAAATCATTAGTACTAATTACAAAATTAAATGTGTTCTTCACAGTACTTCGACCACCACCTTCAATGCCGATCCGCTCACCTTGCTTGGAGCAAAGAGCTGCTCAAAGGCTGGTGTCAGCGCTTCTGAGGTTTCAACCACCAGAAGGTGTATGTATGTCAAGTATATATAATATCTATATATTCTATATACACACACACATAACCAGGGTGGAAGGGCAGTGCTGATGGATAACCTGCAGATGTGTGTGGTGGTACCCTCCCCAGCCACGTCTGCAGTATCATCAGCCTCCAGCATCGCCAGACATGTTCCTCACCTGGCCGCTGTGTTTGTGGATGCCCTACAGGATGTGGTCCTACAAGCTGATCTGCAGCTCGCCAAACTGCAGACGGTCTGGTCAGCGACTGACAACTTGTGGGCTCTACAAGACAGTGAGGCGGGTGCTGAACTTACACGGCTGGTATTTTCTGGCGATGGAATACCTGGAGTGTCAGCGCTGCCCCAAGAAGCTGGCCGTGTGTTCCTACGACATCATGGACCAGCTGGATCCGGCTCACCACAGGATGTTCCCAGCTATCCTCACTTACCTGCGAGTCATGAAAAAATGATTCTTATTATAGGCAAAAATACATGGGCAGGTGCAATTAACTACTAAAATGTTACACCATTAACTAGGCTTTAATGGTAATAATGCAACTTAAATGACTTTAAAATAAAAAAAATTGTAGTACATTAAAAAAATTAATTTACACAAAACAAGCCTTATCTTTTTTTGTAGTTTTTTCACAGACACTGTGTCTGCCAGTCAAGATTCTCTATATTAAGAATGTGTGAACAAAACCCTTCATTGAACTTAGCTTGACCTTTCAAAGGTGTCAAACTCAGAACAATAGCATTCCAATACTGCACCTGTCACCTATTCAGGAGTTAACGACCCCCCATTGAACCTAGTTTTTGTGTGTGTGGGGGAAACATTTGCGCATGGAAAAAAAATAACACTTTAAATGAACTTTAATAAACTTTGCCTTAGATTGTCTGTTTATTTTAACCGGTTCTCTTGTGATATGATTGTGGCAAAGTTGATGAAAGAGCGCTTTCTCTGCAACAGCGCTACAATGCTATATCACAAACTATGTGAACAGCATAGTGAGGACTGGATGGAGAGGACCACCACCACACGGCCCATCACACCTCAGCCTCCCATGCCGCCTGTACCAACTGCCTAGTGGCTCCTCTCGGTCCACGCGGAGGATGTCTGGTCCCAGTATAGTGAGCTAAAAGCCAGGATCACCTCTGTCTTTGGGTCCATCTTGAAGATGGACTCCACAAAACAGGTAACCTATTAATCACGGATTATTTTAAATACAACTGTACATATAGATTTGATCCTTTGTACATGTAAGGCATGTTTTGGAGCTCACTGAATTGTTTTGTTTTCCGACAACAAGTGGCTAAAAAAAACTGGTGGGAGCTGCAGCTGAGTACCGCTGTGCTTGGGGGTCCACTTCCCTGGAGTCCTTCCATAACCACCTCAACCGCTTCATACCCGGTAAGATTACACACATCCACCTCGAGGTGTGTTTTTGTGATAGTCTATTTCATGTCATTTGTAATTATAAATTAGTGTTAATGTTTTTTTTTTTTTTTTTTTTAAATCAGGAACGAGCGCTAACGTGGAAAATTTCCAGGCTTATCTGCTTGAGGGTTTGGAGAGGTGGAACGAGGACCGCGCTGCTGCAGCCGTCACACATGATGCTCCCTTGTCGCTGCGCTGCTACAGTGGCTCGCTCCAGCACAGGCTCAATGAGCTCAGCCAGCGTCTTCTTGGCTGTAGTCTTGTGCAAGACTACTCCAAGCCAGGACAGTACACAAGTATGTGTCTATAATGCCACGTGTGTTGTTTTTTTTGTGTAATGCACAGACTTCTGTGTTACAACATTGTTTTCTATCTAATTTTCTTTTCTCAGACGAGCTCATTGGGGTGGAGTACCCGTGCTCGCAGCAGTCCTGGGAGTTCAGGGAGAACTTTGGGCGGGACCCAGATGTCCCAGACAGAATCCCAGCAGACTTGGGAGATGTAGAAGATGAGGGATTTGGGGATGAGGCAGAGGAGCAGGACCACACCATCTCCCCTCTTTCTTTAGTATCAACCAAGGAAGCTTTTCGCTTGTCTCGGGTTTCATTGTCACCCTCTCAGTCTTCCCAGGACTTGCCACCTGAGCCCCAAGAAGATATGCATGCATACAAGCATCCTTTGCCATGCCATCACTTGGAGGACTTTTTCCTTCATTACTAACTGATCTTCTTTCTACTTGGTAGGTGTGCAGAGGACCAGACAGGACTCCAGGATTTGACAGAGTGGTGGACCTGGCCAGATACCTTGTCGAGCTGAGGGAAATGCCTTGCATCTCGGACAGGGAAGCCGCTGACATTGTTCGGCTGTGGGACAGACTGCCGGACAGTGACAGACAGGGTGTTTCCTATCCGCCGAGACACAAGGAGAGACTTTTGCAAGGCAGGTTCAAGACCACCCACTCCAAAACTTTCACCTGCCATGGAAAAGAGAGCCTGAAGTGGTAAGTTAAACATTTGCACACTTTGAGCTGTAAAAATATGACTATGCTTTATAATCCCCTATTTTATTTTACAGGTGTGTGCGTCCTGCGCAGTGGCCTAATATTAGTAGGATTGTAGAGGCAGTATTCTGTTCATCCTATTAATTGTGTCATTTCAAACAGGTACAACAACTACAGGAAGAAGCTGGAAGCAGATGTGCTGGCTCTTGAGTGTGGCCTTACCTCAGATCAGCATGGTGTCGCTTCCTGTAGCCAGGCAGATGACGTCAATGCCCTCTGCACCTGGGTCAGCACTTCAGCCTTTCCCCTATGTTGAAAACCCTGATCTGTCAGGTCAGGCCACACGATATGGGCAGCGACCTCCTCCCCCTGCATCAGCACCTGCTCTCTCTGCTCCACTGGCAGAAACATCCATGAGCAGAACAACTCTGTGGAGGAAGAGGAAGGCAGCAGCGTTTTTAACTCAAGAGCAAGGGCTGCCCCGTCCCCAGCAACCTGCACGAAAAGAGTACACATGCACTCGATGTGGGCAGCCCAGAAAAAAAGCGTTTGGGCACACCAGGGTGGGCAGCCTCTACTTCTTTGCCACATCAGAGGGAAAGACACTAGAAGAGTGGCTGCAAGAGAAGAGGAATGAGGGAAATCCTTCACTGTAAATAGTTTTATCTGTAAACATATCCTTTGCTTCTTTCTATTAAGAATTTTATTTTATTCTATTAACGTTTATTTGTATTTAATAAAGGTTGTGTAAATAGTCCAAAATGATTGTTCTTTATTTCAAAAGGTTTATCTGCCTATATAAAGTGTTCTTTATTTGAGAACATTTATGTGCTCTCATAAAGGCTACATTAATAAATCCAAACCTTATTTCAGGTTTATCTGCCTTCACAAAGGCCATGTTACACAAATGACTTTTTTATTTGCCTTCATGAAGGTCATGTTAATTGTCTTACCCATTTCTTTCATTTGTGTAGCTTTGCTTTAAAATTATTCATTAGCATTTAAATGTTCCCAATTTTTTTTAAATAAATTATATTGATTATAAAGGTATGAACTAAGTAGAATTTATTTAATAGCAATTCTACCCCTAAATACATCTCACAGTCAAACAGTGTTTTTGTTTATTTATTAAATAGTTCACACTAGAAAACAAATATAAAAAGTATAAAAGTTTATAATTGTGCACAAATTACTAAACACAAATATATAAAACAGAAAAAATAACAGCAGAAACAGTACAACAAAATTTAAAGATAAGTAAAAATATGTTTTAAAGAGTTTACAATAGAAAAAATAAAAGATAAAAAATAAATGTAAACAAAATGCTAAATGCAAATATTAAAACGGAACGAAAATTAACAGCAGAAACAGTACAACAAAATTAAAAATAATGAAAAGATTTATTAAATAGTTCACATTAGAAAAAAATTATAAAATGTATGTGTAAATGTAAACTATATAAAAGATTAAAATAAAAATAGAAAAATGTAAAGAAACAGTATAACAAGTTCTTTAAAAAAAAATAGAAAAGAATATATAAATGTAAATAAAATACTAAACACAAATATTAAAATAAAAATCAACAGCGGAAACAATAGAACAAAATTAACAAATATAATAAAAGTTTGATCAAATAGTTCACATTAGAAAAAATATATAAAAATATGTAAATGTAAACAAAATACTAAATACAAATATTAAAAGAAAAGAAACTAATTAAGAAACAGTATAACAGAATTAGCAAAGATAAAATATTTATTAAATAGTTTTTGAAAAAAAATGTAAACAGTATATATCTAAATAAAAATATTTTAAAAAATAACAGCAGAATCAGCATAACAAAATTAACAAAGATAGAGATGAATGAAATATTGAAATAATTAAATATTAAACCATATTAAATCCTTCATTCAACAGGAGCAAGGGCCCGTTGCTCTGCCAACCAAAAGTTCCACCGTTTTGCCTTCATACGTGCTGCAGAAGGTTTTGCCAGTGTACTGTGAGTGTCCATACTCATTTGTCTTTGGCTGCTGGCACAGGCTGCAGGTAAATATCTTGCGTTGTTTTAGGTTCTCCCGAGAAAGGCCTTTAGCAATTGTCAGAGCAGCTATCCTCTTCTGTTCAGACAGCCACTTGGAGACAGGCTTTCCTGCAGCTGTGGCACAGAAATGTTTACCTCTGTAAAAGCTGTGCCCAAACTCAAGTCTCTTGGGCTTTCCACAGAGTCTGCAGGGATACCCCTTTGAGTCTCTTCTCCTTGCAGTGGCTTTGCCGTGCTTTAGGGCCTTCTTATAAGACACACAAAAAAGTTACGTAAAATGTAAATACTGCTTTCTCAAATCAAACTGGTCAATATTTCACACTGTGGGGGGGGCCAAACAGAGAAGATTGGCCCGGAAAGTATGTTGAGATGCATTTAGCACTACATTAATTATACTAAAAAGTGCTTAAGGTTTATGAAGCACTTTTTTAAGGTATATTTTTAAGAATAACATTAGACAAATATTTTGTTTTCTCTGCATTAACAGTCTTTTGGTATCTGTACCATGTCTCCTTAAAGATGTCAAAAGACACCTGCAGCTTGTCTTTCCTCCACTGACATTCAGCTCTCCTGCACTCAAGTCGAACAGTTTCAACCATGACTCTGTTTTTTGGCTTAGGACGCATCATTTAAAAAGGTGCAACCAGTGGTGTATAAAGTACCTAAAAGCTATACTTTTTTTAAGTAGCTATACTACTAAAAGTACAGATATCTTACCAGAAAATGACTTTGGTAGAAGTTGAAGTCACCTTTTAGAATATTACTTGAGTAAAAGTCTTAAAGTATGTGATATTTATTGTACTTAAGTACGAAAAGTATTTTTTTTTTTTTAAATCTTAAACGTACCTAAGTATTGAAAGTAAAAGTACAAGTAAATGCAAAATGGAAAAGAAGCAAATAAATATCATACACAGCTTGAGTAGCAAGATTGTGTTCAGTTTTAACTCTTTCTTCCATTTTGTATTTTTGGGTAAGAATAAGAAGCACTTAGTGTCTTTCATTCCAACACAAGAAAACATTTCTGGAATCTGCATCTGAAATAGCATTTAGCCTAGAGTTTAATGTATCTCAGAGGAGACATGGATGCATCTAACCTGCAGTTACAGATGCATAAATAGGCTTAATGTTTTGTTTTGAACATATTACATTGAATACTGTTTTTTTAAATAATTTAAAATATACAAAAGTAGTGAAAATGTGAAATTAAAACCGCCAGTAGGTGACAGCAAGTTACTGTTAATGAGTGAAGTCATTGAGGATTAACGATTCATTCAAATGACTGATTCATTAGAAACACAGCTTTTGACTATTGCTGAGTCCGAAAGCCGGCTGTGTATCACCAGCAAAGTCACGATATGATACGTATCATGATACAGAGGCCATGGTACGATACATATCATGATACAGGACTGCACTGAATTTCACCTCAGCAGAATTTAGTAAAACAGCGGTTTATTAAACACTGCATACTATAGGGCCATTTCTAACTATAGAGAATGAGGATTTACGTCACAATGTTTTAAGGCGCCGCCATATTAGCAGGATACGCTTTCCGTTGCCATGGTTACTTCGACCGTGAGACCGAAAGAAATAGCAACAGAGAGAGAGAGCAGATTAATTTAATAAATACATTTCTGCGATACGGCGCAGTTTTATGGGAAGAAATGGAGAAGGAGAAAGCGAAAGGAAAGGGTTATATCGGGAGAAACTAAATAACACCGCTAAACAGCGTTATTTAGAGAAACTGCTTGGCATTAATAATATCGACCCGTACGACCTGCAAGTTACAGAATGGACAAAAACCCCAGAAACACTACCACCTCTCACATACCCTGACATCGTCAATTACCTGGTTTATGGCATCAGTGCCTACACAATGCAAGAGTTCAGAAGCTTTAAGTCATTAGAAGCTTATCAACAATTCTGCTGCGGCTGGGTGCAAGACTTACAAACCCACAAACCTGTAAACTGCGAGAGCTCAGTCATACTTGCCAAGGTTGCACTCCACTTTTATTATACTTTTTACAGCTCTAATGCTTATTATTGTAACAAAATGTTAAATATATTAATATAACGGTAATACTATATATATATATATATATATCTTATATATATATATATATGTGTGATTAGGCTGAATGCCAAGCAGATGGGTAATTGCTGCAGACAAAGGGAAATTGGAAGTGTAGCATGGAATGAAATGCAACACGCTCTCCTTCATGCCTTTTCCATGTTGGAAACTTGAAAAACCGAATTCCACCATTCCTCACAGTTCAATTGTGGATTTTGTTTCACGAAGGTCGTGTGACCTGCTATGGCAGTTTTTCACACAACAGCAGTTCCCAGGCATCACGAAAACTAAATCAACGGAGCTCGACACCAACAAAAATCAACCATAGACTGTAAACAAACAACGGAATCCTGCTAAGATGGCGGCAGCATGCAGGTTCGTCGCCGCCTATGTACACGTGAAGTTCACATTTCTAACTATTGGCAGAGGAGGCAGTTGACCTCTGCATTATGAAGGGACTCCATAACTGTACCACAGTACAATATAGGTAATGGCATATGTTTCATGTTTACATTGTGCACTACCCACCAGGTACAATATTCTGATTGTATCTTTTTTTTTTTTAAGCCCATAAATAATAATGTACATGTTCTAATACATTTAGATTGTAATGTTATAAATTTATAATATATTTTTAAAAATATTTTTTTGAAGAGTTCTAAACTAACGTGCTGACTTCACTGTATCTGATGCACACATGCTCAAGGCTGATTTATACTCGACGCGTCCGCAAGTTTGCTTAGGTGCGCGTGGCAAATATGACATCATCGCGGTGTTGCCAGAAGTTCGCTTTGAGTGTGCGCGACGTCGTTACGCATGGCGGTGTGCACAACATTTTTTGTAACTTTCCACTTCCGAAGATGCACGAGTTCAAAGCGACTCTAGCCCAACATGCACGTCTGTGTCAGCATTTGTGTGAAACAGAAGCAGTTTGGTGTTAAGTGCAGTCACTCACACCGATCACGTTGCGGCTGAACGCAGACATTCAGGATCAAACTTTTTAGCGCTGCCCCGCAGTTTTATCAACTAAATAGCTTAATCGCCGAAGAACTACATTATCTTTTCCAACAAGGAGCTGGGTAGCATCATGTTTCTAAAGGAATTAAAGCCACAGCTTTAACGGTGGTAATCATACATACACAGCCTCTCTCTCTCTCTCGTAAATGAACAATTGATATATTACACTTTTCTGAGAATAGACTTGAAGTGGAGATAGCTAAACTGCAAGCTAACCGGTGTTTTCAGAAAGCAAGCGCTTTTATCCACCTGTTCCTCTGCGGCCAGATTAAACATTGTTGTAGCCTATATATGCTCTATTAAAATAGAAACCTCGCACTTTTCTACTCAACTTTAAATGTTGTAAACTTTTAAACAAATGAAGTGCGGTCCACTGCTGCACATGTGCCACAATATCGGTACAGGGCCAAAATATCGATACGTATTGATATTTTGAACACAGCACTAGCTGCCTTATGAGGCAATGACTTTGCAGGCAGCGTTTTTGCACGAAGGCACCTCATGAAACTGATTTCGGACAGGATTCTGAGGCAGCGTAACGGTTTAATGATCTACAACAAAATAGAATGAGTTTTTGTGATAACTAAATGAATATTTAATTACTGTAATACTGATTTCTCGCTATAAATAACATCAAAAGTGCAAAAAGTTTGTCAGAAATATACATTTACACACAAATTGACCACCTGACCACTTTCAGACACCATCTTTATTTTTTAGCTCAACCGTCATGGAATGGAACGCACAGGATTGTGGGATATCAAAGGCAGCGAAGGATACATCTATGTTGCCTTCAAAATTCGATCAGAAGAAGGTACCTCCAGAGACAGGAAGCAAAGCAGAATTTGTATTCGGACGAGCCTTGATGCCTTCATGCCTTGAAATGCTGCCTCCAAAGGCAGCATTTTAGAGCTTTCGGACACAGCGTGTGTTAATGAGTGAATCGCTGAATCATTTATTCAACCGATTCGTTCAAAAAAGCTAAACGTAAAGCTAAAGTAAACACTGTCCTTTGCTCAGAGACGCAAAACAGCGCTGTGATCTTTGTTTGGAACTATGGTCGTTGGCAGAATTGAGCAAAAACAAGCAATATTACGTCTAAAATGTAAGTCACTTATTGCTTTACTGAACTTGTATAAAATGATTATTAAATGTTCATGCTGATATCTGCAGAAAAACTGTACTCTTTGTGTGATATAGATTAAGGTAACTATATTAAATTATATAAATATAAAAAGCACACAGAAGCATTTTTGCCGTCTACAATTTAAAATGCCTGTAATTTTGATTTTTAATAGACTAATAAATCAATGTGCGTGCATTTTGTGTGTGATTTGGTGATACAGCCTACTTGATAATGTCCGATCGCACATCATTACAACAACACTTGCCATATTATCGCAGACGATGGTGTATCGCACACCCCAGACTCGACTTAAGTGGGAAAATGAATCACTTAAGCACTTGTTCGCACATGAACAACTTTGATTTTTAGCAGTCTAACTTGCAAACGCCAGACCACTGATTCGTCAAAGCTGCTTTCCTGCAGTCCGTGTTCTTCCGACTATTTTGTAGTAAGTAACGAATATGCTTTGGGGAAATGTAACGGAGTAAAAGTATACATTTTAATTAGAAAATGTAGTGAGTAAAAGTAAAAGTTGGCTGAAATAAAAACTCAAGTAAAGTACAGATATTCCCAAAAAATACTTAAGTACTGTAACTATGTTTTATTACTTCGTTACATTACACCACTGGTACACCACAAGTAAATAAATGTGGAAATAAATTAATGTTGACAAAAATACATGAATAATAAGAGAATATGAAATTAATGTAGAAATAAATATATGTTGAAATAAATAATTATGGGAATAAATGTTGACACTTGAGTAAACACAAATGTGGAGATAAATAAAAGTGGAAATGTATAATGCATGTGGGGGGAAAATATTACATAAATAAGAAAATACAAGTATAAATAGTCATTTATGTTTTTTTTTAAACATTTATTTATTTAGGTAGTCTCTTTGAATTACACAAGATCCCTGTTTTGCCTTTTAGACAGGATCTCACATATTAGATGAACTAATGTAAATGTGCATATATATATATGCACATGTGTGTGTGTGTGTGTGTGTGTGTGTGTGTGTATAGAATAATGCATATATTTAAATGTGTTTCACCAAGAATCAAACTCTGAATACTTTTGACATGTTTTATTATTTGTGTTTTCTTTATGTAAATATGCACTCTTTCGTGATTGTAGAGCAGCGCGTGAACGGGACTTTTATTTTGGTCTGGTGGCGTGACGTCATAAGGTTGCGCCGCGCTCCTGCGTCTGTTTCAGCTGAAAAAAGGTTTGTGTTTTTAATCATTTAAAGTGTTTAAATAAATGCGAACCATTCAGTAAAGTTTATAGTTTTTACAAGCTATGTAAAGTTAATTATTTAATAGTATGTTATCTAACATTAATGGATGTTATTTTGTGTAAATAAAGCGCATTTAGTAACAGAAACGGTGCGCCTCATTTCGCTCCCTATGTAGTGAATCAGTTCATCCTAAACACGAATTCAGTCACTGGCGAGCAGTGATGAGAGAAACGGAGCTTCTCGAAACTCCGAGTCAATTGAATCAAATGCTTCAGAAAAAGATTCACTGTTTTGAATCGTTCGAATCCCCGCGCGCTGAATCTCATCTGCTCAAAACAAACATAATGACAACTTTAACAAACGAACTGCGAAGGTTTTCATTAAAAGTGTAATCTTTTAAATGTAATACTGATCAAGAAACGACTTACATTAATCAAAAGTAAATAGTAAAGTGACTAGTTTGTGTTCTTTTATTCATTTGTTCATCATTATTATTTATTGGTAAAGTTTTATATGCTTTTGTCTCATCAGGTGATTTAAGTCCATTAACTCTCACTCTGACTCCCTTACCAGTGCACTGACTACTGAACTAGGGAGCTGATTGAGAAGCGTCTGGATTTATTTTTCTTTGTTCATTATTCTGATCCTAAACGCACAGAGAAGAAAGATAAACTCCTGCTGAAGCGACTGAGCTCCTTGTGACACACTGTTATAAAGATGGAGTTTATTAAAGAGGAGAGTGAAGACACAAGTATTGAAGAAGCATTCAGAGTCAAACATGAAGATACTGACGAACAAACAGGTTGGTTTTCATTCTCAAAGCTGAACTATTTTGGCCTCTACATTCTATTAATTAATTTGCCTTTGCCAGGTGTTTCTGTACATTGTCTGCCCTCCTGCAGTTTTCTCACCTTTCCTTTTTGAAAGGTTTTAACTTCATATATTGCTTCATTTAATTTTTATCTTGAAGTTCTCTTAAAAGTAAATGTTCTACTCTTATTTTAGTGCTCTGATTTAAACACTGCATTTAAAGAGTTGTCTTGTTTAATTCTATGTAAATTTTAGGATTGAGTAACATCTTCTCATATGAAATAACTACATGTGGAAGTCTTTTGAAAACGTTTCTTCGCTTTTACAGCTGCCAAGATTAACTAATCATGAAAAGTTATCTGGTCCGTCTTGCCTTGATGTGATGCTGACGTATGGTAAATAAACTCTGGCGACAGCAGCCGCTCGCTTTCACCCGACTAGAGCTGCCCTTCTAATGGTGCTTTTCCACTGCATGGTACGGTACGGTTCACTTTTGGGGGGTTTTCCACTGGGTACGGTACCTGGTACTTTTTTTAGTACCACCTCGATTGGGGTTCCAAGTGAACCGTACCGTTACCAAACCGTGACGTGTAACCTCTGCTGATCACGGATTGGCCGGAGAGGATCGTCACTGAACTTGCGACACAAACACAAGCCAGCGAAGGATCGAACGCAACTGTTTTGAACAAGCACACCTTTTTTAACAACCACCAAAGTTGTTGTAGTTGCGGAGTACAGGACGTTTCTCGTGATAGCAGAGGAGCGGATCCAGCGAGAGCTTGATGGGGATGGAATGAAAAAGTTTTTTAGGAGTCGTGGTAGTAGAGGCAGCGCAACTATAATGACATGTGAATAATCCCGCCCACTCTAAAGTGGTACTGAACTGCAGTGGAAACGCAAACCGTGCCGAACCGTACCGAGCCGAGTCGTACCACGCAGTGGAAAAGCACCAATAGTTGAATGACGTTTAGTAGACGAGAAGTGGCTATGCTGTGTTCAAGTCCTCCTGGGACGTTCGTATTTACGACATCGGGTGCATTCAAGTCAGTTTAGTCGGCACAAGATGGCAGTGTACCTTTTAATAAATTACAAGAAAATACAACAGGGTCTGTTAACTCTGCTTATACAAAATGAAGAGCAAAGAATTCGCATCAGATGTGTTTTGCGTTTTAAATTTTTTTTAGACCAGGATCCCAGTATTACTGATTTTCAGCATCAACAAATGCTAAAATACAGAGCTGTTAGCTAAATGCAACATGGCAAATCAAAAGATTTTTCATCTATAGGTGCAAAAATGATAGCATTTTTTTACTTGATTTAATTAACTAGCTGCATAACAAGAACATGACCAATTTAAGTTTATAGGACAACTAAACTATCAATTTAAACTAGGGCTGCACGCTAAATGCGCATCTATCAGTAATCAGCGGCTTCTGTAATCGCGGAAATCTCCATCCCATGCGGGCTTCACATTGAGCAGCATTTACTACACGAGCCAGTTCACAGAGGAGCTGCGCAAAACCATCGGTCCTATCCGCGCGATGTTTTGTGCGCAGCTCGTCAGTGAAACCAACGGTCTGTGTAGTTAATCTGCCAATGTGAAAGCCCGCAGGTGATGGAGATTTACCGCTGATTACAGAAACGGCTTTCTGACAAGATGCGCATTAAATATCGCATGCGATTTATCGTGCAGCTCTAATTTATACAAACATTTACCGTCAACTACAGACGCTGCATCCATCGATTCCGCCATGTTTCTCATTGACACGCCACCCAACTTGGAAATTCGCGGCTTAAAAGAAAATTTCCCACTCCTAATAACGACTTTGTGGTGGCATTCATGTGCGTTCAACTTGTAAATACGATCTATCCGACATGACTTGAACGCATTATTAGTCGACAAAAATGTTATCAATCGGTTAGTTGCAGAAAAAAACTATCTGTGTCTGTGACGGACAGATTCTTAACGGTTGGTCATTGAGGTAATTACGGTATACGGTGACGTGTGTTCCTGGAAGAAAATTCAGGACTGCAATTGAGGCATTTGAAGGCATTTTTTAAATGGAGGAGGTTTTAAATGCCATCTTGATAGTTTTTGATACATGTCCTAAAGAAATGGTTCTCAGATTACATGCAACACCTCTTTCAGTTGCTTAGTGGGTATAGGATCTAGTTGTATGTTGGTTTTGTTGCACAGTGCACACATGGTTTCCGGTTGAGTGAACGCTGGCGTGTCTGTCTGTTGCTGCTCTCCGGTGTTTTTGCCTGGGTTAATTTCCCTTTCTGGATTAAATTTGTTGGACTCTGTGAACTTTTTCACCCTGTGAATTTTTCCACCCTATATTTAGTGATTTCATAGTATCTCTAATCGTGTCTGCTGCTGCTCCCCGCTGTTTTTGCCTTGGTTTCGCTGTGGACATTGTGCTTTTTTTTTTTTTTTTTTTACCCCGTACCTGTGGATACATTTATTTGCTCCATCAACTAAGCCAGACTTGTGGTGTTCCTTCGCAATCTTTTTCCCTGGTCCTCATTGACCTGTCGCAAGCCTTGATCCCTCCATTTCCCACAGTTTGTTGCGCATCGACCCGTGGGTAAGTCTCCACTTTATCTCTGGTCTGTTACTCTACTTTGGGTTTTTAAAGGTCTGGGGCATTCTTATTCAGTCTGCCCTTCTCCTACCCAATAGGATGGTTCTTGGTGGTTTTTGTGGTGTTCAGGCTAACGCGTTTTCTAATATGGTCATGTAGTAGGGGTATAAAGATGCGTTGTTTATGGCTTAGCGTTTTCTAAATGCTGGTCAGTCTTTTACGTTTTTTTTCAATGTGCATGGCATGTCGGCTTATTTTACGGTTTCTCAAGTTTTTATCCACAATGGTTTCTTGCTACTCACCTGCTGAGCTTGTTCAGTTGAACACATCATCGCCTTTACCAGAAGAAATTTTATAATATTTGACGTGTGTTGGGGATTGCCCATCGCTGCTGCTATGTTCATCGCGGCTCACGTTGCAAATTTTGTGCTGTCAATCTTCCTCGTACCTCTGCTGATGACCAAATACGGGGTTTTTTTTTTTGGTCTCTTGTCCACTATTCTTGTGCCAGACTTAGGCGCTGGAGTTAACCCTCACAATCTTTCATCTCTGGAGTACTGACCAACATACCCACCAACTCAACAGATCTTTCACAGATTATGGATCGTTACATTTGGGCTAATAAATGCTAGATCTGTGTCCAACAAAACATTAATCTTAAATTACATTTTACTACTCACAATTTTGATTTTTTTAAATTCATGACAGAGACATGGCTTAGTCCTGATGATTTGATCTCTCTAATGGAACTTTCCTCCTCCTGACTTTTTTTCTCTCCTAGAACGTTAGGCCATGGAGGTGGAATAGCAACAATTTTCAGAAAATGTTTAAGTGCAAACCCTTGCCTGTTGTAATCTTTCATAGCTTTGAGGTGCAGGTTTGATCTTTGATCAAGGTTGATCTTCCCACTTCCTTGCTCTGTGCCCTGGTTTATAGACTTCAATAAGGACTTCATTCAAGAATTTGCTGAATTCTTTGCTTCTGTAGTGTTTCACTCTGAGACAGTCTGGTGTACTCTGCCTAGATCCTATCACTCCCCTCTAGTGTTGGGTCGTTCTTGAACGATTTGTTAGTTTTGAACGAATCTTTAATGTGACTTGGGAAGAACGAGTCGTCTCGGGGAGTGATTCATTCAGTCACGCATGCGCAACATCCTATAGGTTCTGTACTGGAATTAGTCAAGTAGTTCATCTGGTTCGAGTCTTCGGGTTTTTCGAGTCGATCGTTCATCACGTGACAGCCCCATAAGCTTACCCTATGCAGTCTGAGCCGGAAAGAGAATTAATTAGTTCATCTCGAGTCTTCGGGTTTTTTGAGTCGTTCATTCATCACATGACAGCCCCATAAGCCCAAACCCAAAGACTTGTCAGATAAGAGGTGGTGAGCTAATCATAAACTGAAGACTCAGGTAAACAATGAATTAATCTTTCCTGTTTCTTATAGCAGTTTTGTATCGTTTGTAGTGTGATCAACGTTTGCGTAAGTAGTAGACATATTAGGGAAGTAACATGTAACATTTTAATTATATTTAGTTAAAATGAACAAAATGACTCAAAAAGATTCGTTCATTTTGCTGAATGAGACCCAAAGGTCCGAGTCGGTAAAATGATCCGAACTTCCCATCACTACTCCCCTCGTTATTCTAGACGTTTTAATTCCTCTTGCCAAGTCTTTCAATAATGTGTATTTATCTATCCAAATCTCAAATGCTGTGAATGCTCTATCCTCTTTTGTCCATCTGGATGAATTAGTTTCTTTCAATAGTGCCTGCACCTCCACCTTGGACTCAGTTGCTCCTCATAGGCTACAGAGATCCAAGGTGATGAGTAAAGTACAGCCATGGCTACATGGGCCCACTCGTGCCCTCAGACAAGAGTGTAGGCATACTGAGCGCAGTTGGAAGAAAGATAAACTTCAGATATCATACAACATTTTCAGAGAATGTCATAAATGGTATCAGAGTGCTGCTAAGGAAGCACAGAGGAAATACATGTCAGATTTAATTAATTGCACTAAATGCACATAGACCGAAGATACGTTTTAATGTATTTTTAAATCCTACTCCTAGTGCCTCATTAGAGTTCTCCACTGATTTGTGTGAACAGTTTTTAAAGGGGTCATATGATGCTTTTTTTTTAAAGATCATTATTTTGTGTAACAGAATGTTGACATGCTTTATTTTTCAAATACTGTACATTACTTTTCAAATACTGTACATTATTGTAGGTCCTCTATGCCCCGCCTCTCTCAAACACATCGTTTTCAACAAAGCCCCCTCCTTTCGACAAGCGCAGTCTGCTCTGATTGGCCAGCAGACCCAGTGCACTGTGATTGGCCGAACACCACAAGCACTCGTCGGAAAAGTAACGCCTTACCATAAGTAAAGAGAGCGAGCTTCAGCTTTCAAAATAAATGTAGAGACCATAAATAATGTCAGTTTTACCATCAGTTCAAGCCCGAAAGGGGAACAGAGTCGCGTGACCGACACAATGATGAATATGTGTTTGCAGTACACAAGCCACAGTTAAGACGGCTGACTCTACTGTGATGTGACCTTTCTCTCTCTCTCTCTCTCACTCACACGATGAGCAAAACTCTGCATTTGAACAGTCAATAGCAAATACTTAAACTAATAACAAAACAGTAGCTGATTCAGAAGTGCTAGATTGTCATAGCAAAGTCAGAATTACCTCCTCTCCTAGGTTCACGAAACGGTCGTCCATAAAATGCATTGCTGTTCTGTTGTAAGTTATTTTAAAGATTCCTAAATGCATCTAGTTTCTGAAGGCCAAATAAAGTGCTTTTGCTTTCGCCTAGAAACACACAGCGTCTCCCTGACATGGCTGCTTCAACACTAACTGCAGTTACTGAAACCATGCCTTCTTTCTTTGCGTGCACATTTGGGCGGCATTATGCAAATATTTCCACAGTGAGGTAGATATGTGGGGGCGTGTTAGAACGAGCCGTTTTAGGGGGGCGTGGCAGAGTCTTAACTTTGATAAAGAATATCTCTTTGGTTTTGAGACTTTAGTCTTTGCAACTTCAGGGATCTTATCTATGCACAATCAGCTTGTAACACTCCAAAGAGAAAGGAAAACTTGAAATCGCATCATATGACCCCTTTAAAACATTTTATCCATAATGTCAAGTCTATCAGGTCTAACATATCGTCTCAAAAATTTTTCCTCTAGAAACGGCCTCTCATCGGAGCTCTCTTTCTCTTTTCTGACCTGTCACCTTCGCAGCTCTATGAAATTGTTCATAATATGAAGCCCTTATTCTGTTACTCTGATATTCTGTCTTCTCATATTTTTAAAGAGGCTTTTCCAGCATTAAGTCAAGTTGTAACCGCTATTATAAATAGCTCCTTAATGAACGGTTGTCAGAAATGAGACTGGGATCCAACAGCAGGTGAAACGAAAAATTCAAAGTTTATTGAAAACGGAGATAGACAGCAACCATGAGGGCAAGATAAAGGGAAGATAATGAGGACAAAACGGGGTGCAGGTGAGGAGGGAGAATTAGCTAACAGGGATACCGAGAGGGGCAGGGTAAACACCATGATGACAGCAGAGCACATGGCGAGCCGTCAAAACAAAAGGCCATGTGCTTCATGACAAAAAAGCCTAAGCAGACCCCACCGAGATCGTGACAACGGTATTGTACAGTTACATTTAAACATGCCATAGTCCAACCATTGTTAAAGCATCATCTTGACCAGTATGATTTGAATAACTATAGACCCATATCTAAATTCTTTAATTTCTAAAGTTTTGGAAAAGTATTCTCAGATCTTATCTTAACTGAGTACTTTTAATATTTTTTGACACATTTCAGTCTGGTTTTAGAGAACTTCATAGTACTTAATCTGCCTGGTTGAAGATTACTAATGATGTTTTACTTGCTCTTGACTCTGGTTCTTGCTGTATCTTAATCATGCTTGATTGAAGTGCATGATTTGATACAATGGATCATGACATCCTTCTACAAAGACTTGATCAAGTAGCTGGGCTTCAGGGATCTGTGCTAAAGTGGTTTGCATCCTACATTTAAGGACAGAACTTTTCCCATGAATTTGGGGAACTGTTTCTCATCTCGCGCTCAAATCTCCTGTGGTGTTCCGCAGGGCTCTATTCGGGGTCCTCTTCTTTTTTTTCCTTATATATGCTTCCACATAATTGATCATGCCATCTCTATGCTGACGACACTCAGCTCTATTTTCCTGTTAAAAACAATAATTGTTCTATATCTAATCTGTTTGCATGTCTTCAGGACATTAAATGCTGGATGAAATTAATTTTTTTGAGTTAAATAATGATAAAACTGAAATAATGGTTTTTGGTCCAACAGTTGCGTCTTCTGGCATTAAGTAGCTTGGCCCCCTCTCATCAAATGTACGTGACTGTGTTAGAAACCTTGGTGTTGCTTTTAAACCCACGTTATCTTTTGATAAGTAGATCAGTGCTGTTGTGAAAAGTAGTTTATTTCAATTGACATCAATTGCTAGAATCAAGAAGATGCTTTCCATGAAGGATCTTCAAACAGCGTTTATAACCTCAAGATTGTATTACTGCAACTCACTCTATCTGGGTTTGCCTAAATCATCTTTCAATCGATTGCAATTGGTGCAAAATGCAGCACCCAGATTATTGTCTGGCACTAGAAAATGTGAGCACATTACAGCAGTACTGGCCTCTCTACAATGGCTACCGGTCAAGTTCTGTATTGATTTTAAGATTTTGCTTTTCATCTGTGAAGCTTTACAGTCAATTTCTCCTCACAGTCCCTCGTTCACATTTTAAATCCAAAGGCGACCGGGACTTTTCTGTGGCAGCTCCTAGGCTCTTGAACAGTATTCCCCTTCACATAAGATTTTCCACTTCTATTTCTTGGTTTAAATCTTCTTTGAAAACTCATTTTTATTCTGGATGCTTTAATTCTGTTTGAGGGTGTATAATCTTTCATTTGTCCTTTTGTTTGTTTTGATTATGTATGTTTTACATCTGTTGTACAGAACTTTGGTTTCAACTCCTGTTGTTTTTAAAAGTGCTTTATAAATAAATAAATTACATTTTACATGTTTGATTGTTTTGATGTCTGTTGTTTTGTGCCATTTAAACTGGAGTTCACTTTTATTTGTCTTTTTTCGCCTTAGACCTGATGGCACTGAAAGAGGAGTGTGAAGTGCTGAATGAAATGGAAGAGAAATATCAATATGACAATCAACGTGATTTCATGAATGGAGAAAAACAATGCTCACAGACTAAAAAGACTTCCGCAAGAAAAAGGGCTCAGAAGACACGAAGTAGTAGTTATTTCACCTGCCAACAGTGTGGAAAGTGTTTCAGTAAAACAATAGGTCTTAAAAGACACATGAGAATTCACACAGGAGAGAAGCCTTATGCCTGCCAACAGTGTGGAAAGAATTTTAGTAAAACAATAGGTCTTAAAAGACACATGAGAATTCATACTGGTGAGAAGCCTTACACATGTCCTCAGTGTGGAAAGAGTTTCACTCAACTTGGAAACCTTGGAATCCACATGAGTGTTCACACTGGAGAGAAGCCTTACAAATGCCAACAGTGTGGAAGAAGTTTCAACCGAAAAGGAAACCTTAATTGCCACATGACAGTTCACACTGGAGAGAGTCTTTTCACCTGCCAACAGTGTGGAACAAGTTTCACTCAAAAAGCAAGCTTTAACAGACACCTGAGAATTCACAATGTAGTGCAGCCTTACACATGCTCTCAGTGTGGAAAGAGTTTTGATCAACATGAAAACCTTAAAGTCCATATGAGGACTCATAGAGAGAAACCCTACACATGTTCTGAGTGTGGAAAGAGTTTCCGTCAAAAACGGCACTTTGAAGACCACATGAGAATTCACTCGGGAGAGCAACCCTACACATGTCCTCAGTGTGGAAAGACTTTCAGTTATAAATATCACTTTGAAGACCACATAAGAACACACACTGGAGAGAAGCCTTTCACCTGCCAACAATGTGGAAGAAGTTTCAACCGAAAAGGAAGCCTCAACAGGCACATGAGAGTTCACACAGGAGAGAAGCCGTTTACATGTGGCCACTGTGGAAAGAGTTTCGATATAAAGCAGCCCTTAAGTACCACATGAGTTTTCACATATGAAAGAACTGTATTTTATGTCATCAGTGTGGAATTGTGGAAAGTTTCACAGACGGGAAACATCTTAAGGCCGGGACACACCAAGCCGACTTCAAAGAACTAGCGGCGACGAAAGCCGACGGTGTTGTCACCTCGCGTCGGACCAAAAAGCTGCGCTCGAATACACTACACAGACTACAGCCAACGGCTAACTAACACGTGCATTCTGTGCATGCGTGAGAGGAACGAGCTGTCCATATCAGCAGCTATCAATAGTACATATTCGTCATTCAAAAGGAGAAACCAAAACAAAGATAAATGCAGATATCCGAAATGTAAACTAAGCGGTGCTTGTTTACCATTTTGAATATCAGTAACGTTGATAACTTTAATTATTTTAAGCGGCTCATGTTATGAAAACATTCGCGTATTAGAATGATTGGGTAAGATTACGTAACATTTAAAACAGCCTTGTGTCCGTACCGCCATTCATTTACATGTTTGTTTTCATCACTTTCGCTTTAATTCTCGGCACTGGCTTGTTCGCTAAACTGAACATCCAATCGGAGTTCTCACCCTTGTCGACGCCAACTCAACATGTTGATTAGGGCAAACTGCTGCCGACGTGAACCCGATGAGAGCCGATGAGTGGAACACACCAAACAAACTAGCCCGACCATCGCTCGCCATCTGCTTGGTGTGTCGGCTTGGTGTGTCAGCTCTCTGGTATTACATGATTAGCCTTTAGGAATCATGTAATAGCAGAGAGAAGCCTTTCCTGCGCTATCACTGTGGAAAGACTTGCTGAAACAAGGCAAACGTGAGGTTCACAGAAGCACCCCCGATAAAGTTCAAAATACCTGATCAGCGGATTTAGGCATTATTTACACCTGGGTTTAAAATGTGTTTTGGTTTATGTGATCACCGTCTCTTTCTTTCACTTTTGACCACTTGTGTCCTTAATTTTTTTTGAGGGAAGGCTCAATGGGTGGGTAAATGGATGTTTTTTTTTTTTAAGCTCTTTTGATCAAATGGGTAAATTGCGTTCACACTATTTGCATATAAATGCAAAATGAGATCATGGAAAAACGATAAGGAGAGCAGCAGCTTTTGTTTCTGCTCCGATAGCTGCAAAAAACACACCAAATCCTGACCTGTGGATACATGTTAGAAGTCTGAATTGGTGGAGAACATTGGGGTAACGCGAGTTATGTAATCAGATTACTTTTCAAGTAACTAGTAAAAGAACATTACTTTTAATTTACAAGAAAAATGTTCAAATAAGTAACTATTGAATCTGCAATTCAGAATATTACAACAAACCGCCTTATTAATTTATTTGGCCTTCCGAAAGTTGATGCATTTAGGAATCTTTAAGATTACTTACAACAGAACAGCAATGCATTTTATGGACGACCGTTTCGTAAACCTAGGAGAGGAGGTAATTCTGACTTTGCTATGACAATCTGGCGCTTCTGAATCAGAACCTGTATGTATGTTTTATTATTTACTATTGACTGTTCAAATGCGGAGTTTTGCGCATCGTGTGTGTGTGTGTGTTTGTGTGTGTGTGTGTGTGTTTTGCGAGCGAGAAGAGCGGACCCACATCACAGTGTGAGTCACTGTCTACCATCACAATTCATCACTGTGTCACGAGACTCTTGTCCCCTTTCATGCTCTGTCTTTACATTTATTTTGAAAGATGAAGCTCGCGATTATGGTAAGGGGCGTTACATTTCCAACGAGTGCTTGTGGTGTTTGGCCAATCACATTGCACTGGGTCAGCTGGCCAATCAGGGTAGACTGTGCTTGTCGGAAGGAGGGACTTTGTAGAAAACGAAGCGTTTGAGAGAGGTGGGGCATAGAAGACTTACAATAATGTACAGTATTTGAAAAATAATGTGTTTTTTGAACATTAAAGCATGTCAACATATTCTGTTACACCAAATACACAAAATAATGATCTTTAAAAAAGCATCATATGACCCCTTTAAAAACGAACCAGCAAGCCCAGCCCAGTTTTAAAAAGAAACGCAAAAGTAACGTAATGCATAATGCACATTAATTCAGTGGGTGGACAGTAAGTGTCTTTTGTGACTGTTGACATGCATTTGACCACATGAGCATTTACACTACTAAAGCAATCCAGTCAAATGCATTTTTTGACTATCTCTGGAAGTGTTTGAAAGTGGACAAGCTCAAAACGCATTTATTGTTGTCTACTTGCGATCAGATCGATGAAAACACATCTTAATGCCAGGTGTAAACAGGGCATTAATGAATATCTCAAGTGGTGTTTAGATTAATATGTGAATATGTGCTGCACATATAACAGTGTTAACTCTTGTTACCTGATTTTTTTTTCATGATGTAATTTTACTACACACCTCTAGGGGGTCTTATCCCCCAGTATAAAGTCAAGTAGATTCATAGAAAAAATGAGTTGACATGTAACTTCCGGTTCTGGCAGATGGAGGCGAGAGCGCGTTGATACGGTAGTCAAATTAACTCCTCATCTGAACGTGCTCTCTTTGAAATCGGAATCGTTGCCAGATTTCTTGTTAACATCTTTCATTTATCGCCGTCTCGTTTGTATTTGGCCAGTTTGGAGAAAGCCTCACCAAAACTGACCAGCCAGGCATTTGCGATCATGGGAACTTGAAGACACTTGTACAAACGTGGATGGGTGACATGAATGGAGATGGCTCTAGATCGGCAATGTAGTATTTGGTTTTCCATCAAGGTCCAACGCCGAACACAAAATTAATTCGCTGAATGCATAAACTGTATTTTCTTGCGCTGTGCTCAAACCTTCCAATCTAAAGGAAACGCTGTGTATGGCGTTTGAGGTAATTTGTGAATTACCATAGACTTATAGTCTGAATAAAACAATTCGCAACTATTACTGTTATTACACTTGTATACAAAACTTTGATTATGCTTGTTATAGAGTGTGTGACGTCACGTGTACTACCGCCGGTGACACGTTTGTCACGGCGACCGTCACAGCCCTACAAGCAGGTGAGATCAAGTGTGCAAAAGTACTTCAGGATGGAGCACTGATGGTAATATGTAAAAGTGAAGAGCAGAGGAATAAAGTTATGAAAATGAAGATAGTATGCAAGCGATTCTAACAAATAGGTGATAAAACATGGGTGTGTGGTGTAATAATGGGTCCCATTAAGTGTGAACATGGTAGAGCTTAAGGGGAATATAGTGGGAGGAAAGGTAATGGAAGCAAAATGCTAACAAATGAATAGAGTGTGTTTTGTGTTTTTTTTTTTTTATGTTCTCACCTAAGCTATTTCTTCTGTCAGTTTTCTTGAGCCCATGCTGTCTCTGTTGCTGTAGGTACATTTGATTTCATAATGGAATCTTAAATGGTAAGCAACATGTTCATCAACATGGATAATCTTTCATCAGGAAGGTCCAGCAAAGTACCACCATGTCAGAACGACTCATTCTCTTTTTTTGTTTGTTGCTGCACCAGACCTAGATGGCTGAAGGACTGAAGTACTCCGGCTCCTGAATTTTAAATCAGGAATGCCATGATGAATTCATGTTTCAAGAAATTCTGTAGCCATATGAAAGAAATGAACTGTTTTAAAGAGTGATGTTAAATGCTCTTTTGAATTTAATCATCCTCTGCTGAGATCTTGATAGATTTCATGTATTTTATTTCCAGTTGGTTTCAGTGTTACTTTTAGCACTCTGTAGTGCAGATTATATATTCAGTAATATTAATTGTATCTAGTCATTTTGTCTAACCCATGCAGGGCACCATGGAAACTCTTGACAAAATTGGTAAAACTGATAATTTAACAAGTCAAGTCAAGTCACCTTTATTTATATAGCGCTTTTAACAATACAGATTGTGTCAAAGCAACTGAACAGCATTAATTAGGAAAATAGTGTGTCAATAATGCAAAATGACAATAGTAAACACTAATTTTTCAGTTAAAGACAGTTCATCATTGAATTCAGTGATGTCAACATCCAGCTCAGTTCAGTTTAAATAGTATCTTTGCAATCAAGTCGACGATATCGCTGGAAATGAAATAGAGCTCTTTTCATTTTTACAAACCGATCATAAAAATACAAATAGTACTTGCATTAATGCTTGTGATAAAACTAATACTCAGACAACAACTGCTCAACCAAGAACCTTTTATTATTGGGATTTTAAACTCTTCTGATCAAACAAGTGTTCAAACTGAACTACATTAAATATGAGGTCCTCTAAATGTTTTGAAACTGACATCCTCATCTCTCAACCAGTTTAGGTTTTACCATGCTTCAGCTTAGTATTGAATGAATAGTTTAGTGAATGGTTTCAATAATTTGCGGTTAATAACCTTGCATAACCTACTTTTTTCAATTTCATTCCCTTTACAGCTAATGACATACAAAAGGGTTGGCCAATGTCGGTCCTGGATAGCCACAGGCTGTGTTCGAAATGGCATACTAACATACTACTTACTGCCCAGTATACAGTGTATACTGCCTACAATTTTTTTTAAAGAACAGTGTGTGAAACAGCATACAATAAGCAACAAAATGTTTCAGAGCAGTAGGCTAGTGTTGTCACATGACAAACACTGAACCTTAATTCAGCACAGCTGTCGAGGCTGTTACCTTACAAATAAATGTGCTAACCTTTCTTTTTACAAAGCCTTGTTAATAAGGGTTCCTAGTAGTAAACAATGCTACATTGCCCAATTGAACTAATTTCATTATTAACTTTTTACATATTGAACAGAACTGAATCAACAATGAGCTGTCTTTAAAGGGGTCATATGATGTTGCTAAAAGTAACATTATTTTGTGTATTTGGTGTAATGAAATGTGTTTAAGGTAAAAAAAACACATTATTTTCCACATACTGTACATTATTTTTTCTCCTCTATGCCCCGCCTTTCTGAAACGTGTAGATTTTTACAAAGCTCATCAGTCTGAAAAAGCGAGGTGTGCTGTGATTGGCCAGCTATCCAGTGCGTTGTGATTGGCCGAACACCTCAAGCGTGAGACGGAAATGTTACGTCCCTCACCATATTGTGATCATGCCCCATCAGGCCGGAGCGATGATTCAAAACAATAAAACCTATTATAAACTAGGCATTTGTTGCATCCAGTGGGACATAATTATGGATTATAAGGACTTATACTGTCTTTTTACGCGTTGCGTTGCTTTGCATCGCGCCGTGTAAACATAAAAACCATGTCTGCATTTGTGATCGAGAAATGACAAACAACAAGCGCTACTCTAACTGCTCAAAACTCGCATTCATATATAAAATATACAAACCTTTAATATAAAAAAAACTTACTTACAGTCTTTGAGGTCAGAACAGCCGGCATGTAGTCTACTCTACCAGGATCATGAACAGTCCTCCATAAATGTGCTGCACACATCTGAATATTAGGGTTGAACTGTTCTGGAACAGTGTTTAAATCAACTTAACCACTGATTTCTAGTCGTGTACTTTTTTTTGGAAGACCAAACAAAGTAGTTTCGCTTTCACGAAATGGTCTGATTGATGGCTGTTTCTCGTTTGGTGAGGAATAACGATACTGTCATAAACAGAATTTTATGAGGACTTGTTTCACAAGCATCCAGCTCTCAATAAACCTCAGCTCTAAGAATACTGAAATTAAACATTATAAGATCACTCCTGTTGAACTTTGAGACACTCTGAAATGTATATGATTGGTGAAAAGTTCTGAACTGATCCAGTTAATAACCAGAATGAATCTACTAAATAACAATTATTCAGAAATATTCCAGGTGTTTTCCTTCTTTTCTCAAATTTGAAAGTTTTAAACTAACATGTTTTCTTGGGAAAATCAGTTTCCCTCTTTCTTCAAACAATCCTCCAGTTGGAACACTTTTAGAGGGATGTAGTTTTCCAACCTTCTTGCAAAGAAGCTCCAGAATGGCCAACTTAGAATTCCGCTGGCTCGATCGCTTGGACCCGGGCCGAGACAATTCCATCCAAAACCAGGCATTCCACCAAATCAACAACATCCCACTTACATTCAGGAGCATCATCCAGATGTTTGATCATGAACACTCACTCTCTCCCCCTCTCCCGTCTCTCCCTTGTTTCTAATTAAATATGACTGATATTGACAGAATGATCAAATTTAGCACTCTAAGGGAAATATGGTAATGTTTTGTAATTATCATTTAAATCTGGCAAATTTTCAAATTGTTTGTCGTGAACAAATATCTCAGAAAAAATCAGAATATGGCCTTTTTTGTGGTTGTTACGAAAACTGGGCTCTCGGCATAATTTTCATACATACACAAACGTAAACGTCTTGCTGGTAGAGGACACCCAGGGGCGAAAAACATCATGTTATCTAGGCATTTTGGTGCAAACGCAAGAAGCAATGGTGACGAAATTATCAAGATTTAATATTCCTTTGAAATATGAGATATTCTTTTGAAAATGTTGACAAGTTCCTACATTATTAACACCTTTATTTTTCATTAGGTTAGCCGCATAACATTAATATGCGAATTAGATGCAGTATATAGATACATTGAATAAAATGGGAATATTAATTGATGGACATTTTATGCACATACAGTATTCCATAAAATACAGTAATATATCAAATAATTCTGTTATATCTTTCATAACATAGTTGAGAATCATCTTTTTGCAAAGTTTGGCTAAAAATAGACAAACCTAAAAATTGACTGGTGAATGAAAAAAATAAAACATTGTTTTTGCCTATACATGCCTTTTCATGTCTTTTTTTTTTAATAATAACTTAAAGGACATAGAATAAAATGTCTTTTTTTTTTTTTTTTTTTTTTTTTTTTTTTTTTTTTTTTGTTTCGAAAACGTTTTTTTTTCTTTCCTCTCCATTTGTTTCTTATGCTCCAACCAATATATTACCATAAAAAACAACAAAATTCACACACACAAAAAAAATTCTGGTTCTCAGGAGGACATTATAATAGTGTTAATTACAATGACAATGAATGAAGTCCTCACTATTTATGTTTAATTAGCTCATACACTACCAGTCAAAAGTTTTAGATTTGTAAGATTTTTGAAATAGTCTCTTCTGTTCATCAATGCTGCATTTATTTGATCCAATATACAGCATAAACAGTAACATTGTGAAACATTTCTGAATTTTTGTGAAATTCAAAGCTGAATTTTCAGCATCATTATTCCAGTCTTCAGTGTCACATGATCCTTCAGAAATCAGTCTAATATACTGATTTGCTGCTCAAGAAACATTTCTGATTATTATCAATGCTGAAAACAGTTGTGTACTTTTTCTTTTTTTTTTCAGGATTCTTTGATGAACGTTAAAAAAACAGAATTCATCTCAAAAAGAAATCTGGCCCAGAAGGTCGAAATGACTGTCTTAAAGATTGTGCTCCTCAACTGAAATGTGTTTTTACAAGGTTGCTTCAGTTTTTTTAGACATGCGTTCAGTGTCACTACAGAAATTCTCAATATTCAGGACTGTGCCGAAAAAGCCAGGGACATATCCCAAACTTGCCATGGAGCAAGTTTTGGCTAATCATCTGGTAAATATGCTAGATCCACTACCGGTTCACATATAAGAGAAACAGAGGCACAGATGATTCTGAGCTGACCCTACTTAATACACAAGCAATAATAATAATAATAATGTATAATAAGCATATTATTGCTATAGGAAATGCCAGGGGTTTTATCAAGCGGCAACCTCCCGCTCTCTCTCATGAAGCCAACACGGAAGTGACAAACAGTAATTCGTCAACTGGCCGCTAGAGTCTCATGAAGTCAACACGGAAGTGACAAACTGTAATTCGTCAACTGGCCTGGCCGTAAGTCTGGCTCAAAAGGGCAGTCATCCATAGACTTCCATGTTTAAAATGCCCCACTTACAGCGAAAAAATATGTTACCAGCCTGGTTCGTGACAACTGTGAGGTGGGTGCATTTTTTTGTATCTCCGTTTAAATTATATTACCTTAGCCAATCCCATTCTATTGTATCCCCTTCCCCTTCCCTACCCTTCACCTACCCCTACACCTAACTCTTCCCCTTGTCCCTTGAAACAGAGTGTCAAGGGGTAGGGGTGAAAATATTCCCATAAGAATTGGGACACCACTACTATACGTCACGCGTCATTCTTTTGTCGTCTAGCTCCTACAATACACACAGATATGCTGGTGTGTGCATTAGAGCCTTTAATTATCGTTCTATATTAATTCGCTGCTTACTGACACACACATTATATCGAGATCGCACAGCTCACCGACATCCAGGAGAAAATAAACTTGGTCAAACGCTGCCGCCACGACTTTTATTATAACTGGGTTTAAATACTGAATCGATACTATATTTTCCAGCAACTTAGAGGAATAAATCGCGTGTTTTTTTAAAGTAAACCTAAAAAGAGAAACCATACACGCACTTTCATCTCTCTCTCTCATCTCCTTCCTCTCTCTCTCTCTCTCTCTCTCTCTCTCGATTGGCAATATTTGAGAAAAAGGGTTTAGCGATTTCTAATTATTCAATATCTATGGTGGTTATCGCCCTGATCAGACATGAAAATATGTTGTGGCACTATCGTGCAGTCTATAATGATATGACGTTAGTTAGCAAATATAGCGATTTTTTGCAAACATTTCTTTGAATAACATGACCGTAAATATGAACACACGATTGAATGTAACATAAAACAAATGATTACTTTTCGTTAAAATCTTTATTAATGCCAAAAATGCTTACATTTATGTGTATTCTTTTTCGCTCTGGCAGCCATGTTGCCGCTGAAGCCGGTTTACGCTGAGATAATCAGCCCTTCGTTTGAAAGTTGGTGGGGGGGGGTGGTCCCGAACATCTTCGTTTGAAGGGCTATCTGGCCCTTCCCCTTACCCCTTCAACCAAAAGAGAATCGAGAAAGGGGAAGGGCTAAGGGGTAGAATTGGGATTGGGCCTTAAAGTTCTGCATAATTAAGGGCGTGGCCACTTGAGTGACAGGTGGATTGCCGCTGCTGTCACCACCGTCGAGCTAGGTGGGCGTGGTTTCAGCAACCAGCTCCACCCACGTCCCGCCTCTTTTCCCATTTTCGATTATCCGGGAGTGACGCGCTGCCAAGATGGTGATGGTGATCCGCCCACTTTGAGCTTCAAAAACACTCTTCAGGAACTTACGGGTGACGTCACGGACACTACGTCCATGTTTTTATACAGTCTATGGGTTTTATTCATGGATTTTAGCTCAGCTTTTAACTCAGTGAAAACACATTCTCATAGATCTCAATATCAATACGGGTGAGTTCTCTGGATCAGAAACGTTCTTTCCTGCCGCTCACCGAGGGTCTGTGTCAGAGGGAGCAGGTCAGACGAGCTCACTGTGAGTAGGTTGTATCATGGTCACTTCAGTCAGCTAGAAATCAATGTTGAGCCAGTGTCACTCGATGACCAACATGTTGAAATTATGGTAAACTTTAAATACCTTGATGCAATTCTGGACTCTCAGTTGAGTATATTTTCAGGAGATGCTCGCAGTGACTCGATCTTCTCAGAAAATCAGCGGCCTCTGTGTTAGTCAGCAGATATTACAACCTGTTTATAAAACTATTGTTGACAGTGTTTTAACTTTTCATCTCCCTGCCTGGTATGCAATTGTGTCAATAGCCCTATTCGCACGGGATTAGTATTATCTGGGGATCTTGTGTGATTTTGAAATTACCCCCCCCCCCCACATCTGAATTTTGTGTGGTGCATTCGCACGGGATAAGCAAAGCCTGTGATTTTACTCGAATTTACTAACTTGTCTCCCGGATACCCGGATGTCAAGGCTTTGAGAGTCCCGTTCTATGGTCCAGATGGATTTAAAAAAAATAAACGAATATAGTTTTGTGTGCTCGGTGTCATTTACATTTCACCAGGTTAAAATAATATCTCAAGCTTTATGCTTGATTTATTTGTAACACATTAACCTCAAAACCTTTTCAGCTTTCTCTTTCTGCAAATTGTATGGTGGAACGATAATGACAGCACCAGAATACTACAAACACTCCAACGCAGCCTCCATTCTTCGCGGAAGATGGATAAAAAGGCGCACAGGAAACAAAAACCTCGAAAAATGATATGCGACCCACCAAATGCTGGCCAAATTACAGACATGGCCGATTCGCACGGGATTAAGATCACAGACAACCTCCGCAATTATTACAAATGACTGGAGGTCACCAAGTAATACTAATCCTGTGCGAATAGGGCTAATGGCAACTAAAATAGTTGTCAAACCCCTGAAGCCCTTAATTCAACTTTTCACAGAAAGGGTGAGGAAGAAATGGAGGAGTATCCTGACAGATACTGTCCATCTGGCAAATAAAACTGTATTTAGGACGTCCTTCATCCCAAATTCTTAACTTTATAGGTGACTGACAAAGTTCATGCAACAGATAATGTGAGCTTGTATGTGTATAGACCCTTGTTACATATCCAGGGCTCTCAGAAGTTAAAGTCATCGTAGGTTTAAACTTCTATAGTGATGAATGGAAACTGCAACACATATATTTTGTATTCTCATTTGCCCCAATAGTTTTCTATTGTTAATTAATTTATTTAATTCCTTCCTCTTTCATAAAGTCATTGAAACACCATAATGTTTTTTTTTTTATATGTAATTTAATGGCAAGGTAAGAAAACAAAGGACTTTTATTTTGCTCTGGTGGTGTGACGTCACAAAGCTGCGCCGCGCTCTTCATCTGAAGAAAGGTTTGTGTTTTGTGTTGAAATCGATTGTTCTGTTCTGTCGATTTAAACGTTTTTACAAGCTATGCAAAATAAATTAATCATTCTTAAATATAACGCTGTAATGCTTTATTTAACGTTATTTTCCTGAGTAAAACGCATCCACATATTAATAACAGAAAAGGTGCGTCTCACTTCGCTCCATATATCATGAATCTGAACCTCGTTCAAGTAATGCAAAGCTACGGAGCCCGGGAGGTCACCTGTAGGAGAAAACTAGAACAATTCGTTGTTCCCTCGGGTTTATAAACTGTACTCACGGATTCATAGGGCAAGCTCATAGATAGCCTACGTGTTAACGAATCATATTGTATATTGTTTTATTGCATATTATTATGCGGAATAGGCCTACAGCAAATAGTCTTAAAGGGACTCTCTATCAATTGTCACATGTAGAGGTGGAATTAAACGATTTAATAAGAAAGATATGCGTCAAAATCTTGTTTATTTGTGATATCTAGCACTTGAGTAAGTTGTAGAAGACCTGGCATGGTGACTTTGGGAGTCATTGTTCCTCTTCCTCTTTTGTAATTGTTTTGGAAAAAAGCTTCTAAATGCATATGTAGCCCGAACCTAAATGTATAATAATAATAGCTATTATTATTTTAATGTATAGGCTAAATAAATGAGTGCACTTAAGACAGTAAAATGTTTGTCATAAAATAATTAATGAATGCTTTATTTTTAAATAATCTTTTACAGTTTTGGAGCTGTGTTTGTGTACTATTCATTCTTAACATATTTCATTCATTCATTCACAGAGTTATTTCGGTGATTTTATTATACTAAGCTTTCTCCGCCAGAGTTAGATGCATGCTTCACTGTTAAAGTTATTATTAAATAACTAGGCCTATTATAACATTGCATTCAGTTAGAGAGCAAAGGAATGACAACATAACTGGTACATTATTGGTTTTGTATTGCTTTTTACCTTCTTCTCTCGAAACTCTTATCGTTTTTATTCAGGAAATTTTCTATTCTTCTTTTTAGCGTTTATTTTAGGCTATAAAACACAGGTGGAGGTGTTTTATCCTATTGGAGATTAATATAAAATAAACGCTAAAAAGAAGACTATTTTGTGAGTGCGGATCATGGTCTCATACTATGAAAAATAATGTTTAAAGGGGTCATATGATGCGATTTCAATTTTTCCTTTCTCTTTGGAGTGTTACAAGCTAGATAAGATCCCTGAAGTTGCAAAGACTAAAGTCTCAAATCCAAAGAGATATTCTTTATCAAAGTTAAGACTCTGCCACGCCCCCCTAAAACGGCTCGTTCTAACACCCCCCACATCTACCTCACTATGTGGGAATATTTGCGTAATGCCGCCCAAATGTGCACGCAAAGAAAAGGCATTGTTTCAGTAACCGCAGTTAGTGTTGATGTAGCCATGTCAGGGAGAAGCTGTGTGTTTTTGTGCGAAAGCAAAAGCACTTTATTTGGCCTTCCGAAGTAGATGCATTTAGGAATCTTTAATATTACTTACAACAGAACATCAATGCATTTTATGGACGACCGTTTCGTGAACCTAGGAGAGGAGGTAATTCTGACTTTGCTATGACAATCTGGCGCTTCTGAATCAGCTACTGTTTTGTTATTAGTTTAAGTATTTGCTATTGACTGTTCAAATGCGGAGTTTGCACATCGTGTGGTGAGAGAGAGAGAGAGAGGGTCACATCACAGTGGAGTCAGCTGTCTTGACCGTGGCTTGTGTGCTGCAAACACATACCAGCTTCATTACTGTGTTTGTCACGCGACTCTGTTCCCCTTTCGGGCTCTGTCTTTACATTTATTTTGAAAGATGAAGCTCGCGATTATGGTAAGTGGCGTTACGTTTCCGACGAGTGCTTGCGGTGTTCGGCCAATTAATGCACTGGGTCAGCTGGCCAATCATAGCAGACTGCGCTTGTCAAAGGAGGGACTTTGTATTAAACGAAGCGTTTGAGAGAGGCGGGGCAAAGAGGACCTACAATTTAAAAAAAATTTTTTTTGTACAGTATTGAAAAATACTGTGTTTTTTGAACATTAAAGCATGTCAACATATCTGTTACAACAAATACACAAAATAATGGTCTTTAAAAAAAGCATCATATGACCCCTTTAATAAACACAATACTATGCATCCTGCACCGTGGTTGAATCTGCCGGTGGGGGCGGGGCCACAAATCCATGAGTTTATAAACCCGAGGGAACGGATTGCGAAAGCATGCGCACGGATTATGAATTTGTGGGAACGGATTCAAAAACCGAAGGTACGGTTTACAAAATCTGAGCGCACGGATTAGAAATTCATGAGTACGGTTTATTAATCCGTGGGCACGATTTGTTAAACCGAGGGAACAGTATAAGAATTTGTGAGTACGGTTTATAAACTGAGGGGACGGATTGCAAAACCGTTGCCACGGATTGTTTTTTTTTCTCCTACAGGTGACCTCCCGGGCTCCGTACTACGAAGTGATGAGAGAAACTGTTTTTTTAAAATCCGAGTCAATTTAAACAAATCATTCGCAATATGAATCAATGGTTTGAATCGACAAACGAGAACAACAAACGTCAAAGTGTTCAAAGACATTACAAACCAATTGCAAATGTTTTCATGAAAAAGGAATCTATTAGATATGATGTACTAATAATTAAATACCAAATATAAATACCTAAATATGAACTTTGTGTATAATTTGTACATATATATTTAATGAGGTGATTTAAGGCCATTAACTCAGTCTCTTGACTTTCTCACCAGTGCGCTGACGCACAGAAAGAAAAATAAATGCAAACTAAATCTCTATTAATTATTCTCATCTGAAATACACAGAAAAAGTCAGCTGAGATCCACGTGACGATATAATAAAGATGGTGTTTTTTAAAGAAGAGAGTGAAGACATGAAGAATGAAGAAACATTCAGAGTCAAACAAGAAGATACTGAGGAACAAATAAAGATGGTGTTTATTAAAGAGGAAAGTGAAGACACGAGGAATGAAGAAACATTCAGAGTCAAACATGAAGATACTGAGACACACACAAAGATGGTGTTTATTAAAGAGGAGAGTGAAGACACAAGTATTGAAGAAGCATTCAGAGTCAAACATGAAGATACTGAGGAACAAACAGAGATGGTGTTTATTAAAGAAGAGAGTGAAGAAGTGTAGATTGAAGAAGCATTCAGAGTCAAACAAGAAGATACTGAGGAACAAACAGAGATTGTGTTTATTAAAGAGGAGAGTGAAGACGTGAGGATTGGAGAAGCTTTCAAACATGAAGATACTGAGGAACAAATAGAGATGGTGTTTATTAAAGAGGAAAGTGAAGACACGAAGATTGAAGAAACATTCAGAGTCAAACAAGAAGATACTGAGGAAAAAACAGAGATGGTGTTTATTAAAGAAGAGAGTGAAGACATGAAGATTGAAGAAGCATTCAGAGTCAAACATGAAGATACTGAGACACAAACAGAGATTGGGTTAATTGAAGAAGAGGGTGAAGACACCAGGAATGAAGAAACATTCAGAGTCAAACATGAAGATACTGAAGAACAAACAGGTTGGTTTTCATTCTCAAACCTGAACGCACTCATTTGATTCTTATTAAAGGGGTCCTATTATGATTTCTGTTATATAAAATATCTCCTTTTGAAGTGGACTTTAAGCTTTGCAGATCTTTTTTAACAGCAACATTACAGACTAACTAAATTGAAAAAGTGAAAAAGCATAATAGGACCCCTTTAAAATGCTCCGCTCTATACAGATACACATCTTCATAAAATCTAACAGTTAAGTAATAAGAGATACAGAAAATTGCTTAAATTAAACATTTATTGAACAACACAGGTCTCTCCAATCAGTGCACTTGTATATTTTAAATAAAAATGCATACGTTAAATATTAAATAAATATTTAATCTAGACTGTCAAATAAACTTTTAGATGAGAAAATAGTTTTTGTGCACAAAAACGTACATAAATATAATATAATAAATAAAATAAACAAGAGTAGTGTTACGCACAGTAGCACCCAGCAGCATAATAAAAATAAACGTTCACTCATATTACACAGCCTGCTGCTCATAACTGCTTAAGGGGCCGCTCGCATGTCGCGCCTAAAAATTTGTTATTTTTGTGTGGGCGCACCGCTTTGTGCTTTTTTCCAAAGCGTCTGGAAAAAATGAGCGCGTCCACCGTGTCACTTCGATTATGAGCGCATCTACATTTTAAATAAAGAACTTGAGCGCTCAAAAGATGCAATATGTGAACAGCCCCTAAGAGTGCACTGGCCACAAGCAATGACGTCGTGAAGGACCCACAGACACATTTAATGAGGAACGTTAACGTGCACGTTTTAGCCAGAAGTTTTGTCTGAATTGCACGTGTTTTATTTGAAAAATGCCACAAATTGGCCTGATTAATCGTCCGGCCTCTAAATTCAACCCTGGGCCGCATTCTTAAAGCTTCTCTTAGCTTAATTTCTATCAGGAAGCTTAGTTAATGGTGTGTTTCAACACGGTGTGTTCACACCAGCCGCGAATGTAAATATTCGCGCGAGTAGATTACATACAAAGTCTACGCAGGGTTCGCGCCTCAATCGCGTCTTCCGCACAAGTTCAAAAATTTGAACTCGAGAGGAAAATTCGCATTACGCGTTCTCGCGCAAGCCAATCAGCGAAGAGCTTCTTGACACGTTCAGTTGAATCAAACAATAGAAGAGAGCATTATTGTAGCCGTCTGTTATTATATAGGTCTGGAGCATAGAAAACAATTAAAATCAGTGGTAGTTGTATTTTATTAGCATGGCTACAGAGATGCTGCTATCAATAATAACAATAATAGTAATATCAGTGTTTGTATACAGTAGTAAAATGTAACATACATTAATACAGGATCCTAACGTTATTCATCCTCCTCTGGATGGTGCTGTGAACCCAGACACGTCCGCGTTTGGCTTTCCATTGCATTTGGGACTTTTTGACAACGGGTACAAAACAGCGATTGTAGTTATCTCCACCATGGTTGATCGCGCGGTTTTTATTTGCGCGAGTGACATGAAAAACATCCCGCAAGTAATCTAGAGCGAGTGACGCGATGCTCATATTCGCTTCGCGTCTGGTCTGAACACACCATAAGAGTGATTCAGGACCAATCTGAGAGGAACTCTGAGCGAGGAAAAGACAAAAACATTCATCTTAGTGAGGAGGTGGGGCTGACCCCGTTGATAGGTATGACACATTTGTTTTTGAAGACTATGATTGGTTGTCCAAGTTCAAAAAAAGTTTTAAATAGGCCTGTAAGTGAAGGCTTGTAATAGACCCTAATTTTTCATTTTTTACCCTAATCACACGCACACAAACACGCATATATAGGGCTGCGTATCACCAGCAAAGTCACGATGCGATACGTATCACGATACAGAGGCCACGATAAGATGCGTATCACGATACATGACTGCACTGAATTTCACCTCAGCAGAATTTAGAAAAACAGCTGTTTATTAAACACTGCTTACTATAGTGCCATTGCTAACTATTGGCAGAGCAGGCAGCTGACCTCTGCATTATGAAGGGCCTCCATAACTGTACCACAGTACAATATAGGTAATGGCATATGTTTCATGTTTACATTGGGCACTCCCCACCAGGTACAATATTCTGATTGTTTGCATCTTGTTTTTAAGCCCATAAATAATAATGTACTCGTTCTAATACATTTATATTGTAATGTACTCATTCTAATATAATAATTTACATTGCTGGTAGGTTATCATTGCACAAATTAACACACTCTCTACAATAAAAAAAAAAAATTGGAAGAGTTCTAAACTAACGCGCTGTCTTCACTGTATCTAACGCACACACTCTCAAGGCTGATTTATACTCGACGTGTCCGCAAGTTCGCTTTGAGTGCGCGCGACGTCGTTTCGCGTGGCGGTGTGCACAACATTTTTTGTAACTTTCCGCTCAGCTCCACTTCCGAAGATGCACGAGTTCAAAGCGACTCTAGCCGAACAGAAGCAGTTTGATGTTAAGTTCAGTCACACACACAGATCACGTTGCGGCCGCACTCAGACATTCAGGAACAAACTTTTTAGCGCTGCCCCGCAGTTTTATCAACTAAATAGCTTAATCGCTCAAGAGCTACATTATCTTTCTCAACAAGGAGCTGGTAGCATCATTGTTTCTAAAGGAATTAAAGCCACAGCTTTACTGTTAATAGAGAAACGTGGCAAAACGGTGGTAATTCATACATACACAGCCTCTCTCTCTCTCTCTCTCTCGGTGTCGTAAATGAACAGTTGATGAATCACACTTTTCTGAGAATAGACTTGAAGTGGAGATCGCTAAACTGCAAGCTAACCAGTGTTTTCAGAAAGCAAGCGCGTTTATCCACAGTGGAGAGAGAGCGCGTGCACATGGTTGCCAGGTTGACAAAGATAAGTAGCACACTTAGCAGATATTTCCGTATTGCGCAAGTGTGAAGCTCTGTTTTGGGGATTACATCTCTTATATCAGGCAACCCAGTTGTGTTCCTCTGCGGCCAGATTATTAACAGATGCTCTATTCATTCTTTTTTAGAAACCTCTAGCACTTTTCTACTCAATTTTAAACGTTGTAAAATTAAGCGTGGTCCACTGCTGCACACGTGCCACAGTATCGATACAGGGCCAGCTGTATCGATTTGAGATACATCGTCGTATCGATATTTGAACACGCCCTATATATATATATATATATATATATATATCTATATATATAAATAAATGCGTTAACGCAGGCGATACCTTTTTTTCAGTTACGCGTTAAAAATATTTAACACAGGGGTGGGGCTAGGGTTGGCCACCCCACTTACAACTGCTGCTTCTGTCACTTTTTCTATTGAAAAGAAGTGCATTTATTCAGTCGCAGAACTACTGGAACGGGAGACATTTCAGACGCGCGCTCCACTTCAATTCAGCGCCAGGCGTGAGTCAAGCGAGCGCGGAAACGGTACAGTGCAAAAAACTCCGCATTGAACAGTCAATGCAACTACTAAACTAGTAAGAAAACATACTTACAGTAGCGATCAGAATAAGCGGCAGAGTGCATAGCAAAGTCGGAATTGACCACTTTTTTTTTTTTGGAATAGCCTTTGCACAGCCAGCCTTGTACTCTCCTAGGTTAAAAAAAACAGTTGTCCATAAAATGCGTTGCACAAATTCGAAAATCTGGGTTGTGCTGTTCTGTTGTAAATAAATCTTAACAATGATTCGTAATTGCATCTACTTCCAGAAGGCCAAACAAAGTGCTTTTGCTTTCGCACTGAAAAACACAGCGTCTCCCTGACATCGCTGCTTCAACACTAACTGCAGTTACAGAAACCACGCCTTCTTTCTCTGCGTGAACATTTGTGCGGCATTATGCAAATATTTCCACATCGTGACGTAGAGATGTGGGGGTGTGTTTGAATGAGGTGTTTTAGCCCGGTCTGGATCAGCCTTCTCTTTTAGATAGAATAATTTTTTTTGTGGGAGACTTTGAGCTTTGTAACTCTGCAGATCTTATACATGCACAAATAGCTACATAACACACTAAAGACAAGGAAAAATAAAAATCGCATCATATGACTCATTTAAGCCTCTTAAAAAGTCATCCTCCCTACCCTAAACTATTTGACCTAAAGGATTAGTTCACTTCCAGAAAAAAATTCTGATAATTTACTCCTTCCCCATGCCATCCAAGATGATTGGGTTCTTTCTTTAGTCGCAAAGAAATTTAGTTTTTTGAGGAAAACATTCCAATATTTTTCTCCATATAATGGACTTCTATGGTGCTCAACAGTTAGAACTTCCAAATTGCAGTTTCAGTGCAGCTTCAAAGGGCTCGACGCGATCCCAGCCGAGAAATACAAAATATAGATTTGAGTTGAAATATTTGAACGCAAAGCTTATGTGAACAGCAGTTGCGAGCAGCGGCAATTTTTTTTTTTTTTTTTTTTTTTTTTTCCAAACCGATGGACATTTGAGGGAAATGGTGCAGTCAAACAACTTATTACACAACATTTCACCACATAAATAATTATGGGCGATAAAAGATATTGATTTAAGACAAAACTGTATTAAAATCTAACCAGTTTGTTAGTTGTCTTATAATCCATTACAGTGTACGAAACAATCATGGCAAAATGGCAGCAGCTGCCTTTGTATGAAATGAGAGAGCGAGTCCACAATACCAAGATGACATTAAATGATTGTACACGTAATATTGAGTCGAGTTAACCAAATGCAAAGCTTCCACCAAGAAAAACTGAAGTCGGCGCTATACGCTTGCTAGGAACAGTTACCCAGATGAGCCTGTGTTATCAGCTTTACTGGTTGTTATCGAGGCATAACATACCTCGTAATGTGGCGACTGACCAATCAGAATCAAGTTTTCCCACGGAGTCATGTAATAATGGGGCTTAAATCCTGACTGATATGGTTTACAAATACAGTTTCTCTGCAAAACTGAACATTGCTGAAAGCACAGTATTTTCTAATATTGTAGACCAGGGATGTCAAACTCCTGGAGGGCCACAGCCCTGCTGAGTTTAGCTCCAATGCTAATTGAACACCTTAATCAAGGTCTTCATTACTTGAAAACTACAGTTTGGAGCAGGTTGGATCTAAATTCTGCAGGACTGTGACCCTCCAGGAGCTGAGTTTGACAGTCCTGTTTTAGACATGAATTGCAGATTTGTGCCATTGTTGCTTTTGCATTTAAACAAGGGTTAACTTGTATTTGTCTCTTTTCGCCCTAGACCTGTTGGTGCTGAAAGAAGAGCGTGAAGAACTGAATGAAATGCAAGATAAAGATCAGTGTAAGAAATATCATGATTCCATAACTGGACAAAAATCAGAAAAGACTTGCTCACAAAAAAGAGCTCAAAAGACTGTTAGGGGAAGTGATTTCACCTGCCAACCCCCCCCTTTTTTCCCCTTTTATGTGGAAATAGTTTCAGTCGAAAAGGAAGCCTCCAAAGGCACATGATAATTCACACTGGAGAGAAACCTTATACGTGCCATCAATGTGGAAGGAGTTTTCCACATAAACACAAACTCAATGCCCACATGAAAATTCACACTGGAGAGAAGCCTTTCACCTGCAAAGACTGTGGAAAGAGTTTCATTGAAAAAACAATCCTTAAAAGCCACATGACAATTCACACAGAAGAAAAGCCTTACACCTGCTCTCAGTGTGGAAAAGGTTTTACTCAACAAGGAAGCTTTAACAGGCACATGATGATTCACGCTGGAGAAAAGCCTTACAGCTGCCAACAGTGTGGAAAAAAAAAAAAAAAAAAAAAGCTCAGATCAAAATTGGAGCTTTAAATACCACATGAGCACTCACACCAGTGTAGCGTCTGCATAAAATCATGCATGGTCTTTGGGGTTCATGGCTTAAGAGACCCCTTTTAGCCTTTGACATTTGCATATAAATTACAGTCCTGGTCACAGACTTTACATTTATATGGGGGCTAAATTGCCAAATAATCATCCCCACTATCAAGGAGATGCTAAGCACTCCCCCACTATCATCTCCCCAACTACTTCAAACAGTTTCCAAAGACAAGTAAATGACCATCATTGTTTATTCTTCAAACGATGTACAGTATGTGATTGTGAAACGTCTGGTATTGGCTATTCCACCCAAAGTTGGGGGGTGAATAGAAACCCTCAAAAGGCATTAACCCAAAATGATCTTTGATCAGAAACCCTCTTCTTTTGAGACAACACTTCCCAAGACGACTTCTCCTCTCGAGTTTGTCTTTCGGCAGTTTTTATCTTCAAGTAACTTAGATTCGCTGTGGACTTTCCTATCTTCAGAAACACCAGAAGTAAAACTTCCAGCTCACTCCTAAATAACTCATCAAAGACCTCCGTTGTCTACCGCATCAGGACCCCTGTTCAGCAATCGAAGCAATGCAAGTAACCGTTTACAACTATTTAGATGCGTGTTTAAGTTTGAGCCCCTTTAAGGTGATTTTTGATTCTTTGATGATTCTCATTAGGTTGTGTTTAAAATTGATATGAAATACTGCCATTCTTTTATTCTCTCTCTCTTTTCCTTACTTTGATTCATTCTGTATATATGTGTTTTGCTTAGTTAGTTATGTTAGATATAGTTTCATTTATTAAATCCCTTATATTCACAATCGATTGCCTCTGTTTGCTGCTCACAATTCGAAGTCAATGAATGTTGGAACCCTTGCTACATGCTAAATTACTGCTAGCACTGCATAAAGAAGGAAAGCTATTATTCCCTGGCCAGGAAAATAATCTTTCCTTGAATTGATAAATGATTATATTGTCTGCTCGGTGGACGGACAGATCAAATAATTGTAATATTGATTCTGCTACAGTTAATCCGAAGATATAATCTAAATATTTATTATTAATCATAACCAGTTATAATTAGTCATAAATATTTCCCTTTTGAGCTGATTTACTACACCAGAGAAAAGCATTAAACCTGCATCTGTGTGGAAAGAGCTTCACAACAAAACTAAACCTTAGCTATCACATGAACAGAAGCCATTTACATGTGATCAGTGTGAAAAGGGCTTCAGACATAAAGTATCCCTTAATAAGCACATGAGGATTCACACTGAAAAGAGGCCTTTCACGTATCTTCAGTGTGAAATTTGTTTCACATATCTAAAAGACCTCAAAACATAATTTGCAAACTCATTTTGGACAGACATTGCCGTGCTCATCAGTGTGACAAGAGGTTTACAGAAAGGAGCTACTGCAAAAATGACAATGCTAGAAGATAGATGTAGCCACAATCAGGCTACATTCACACTGCGAGCCTTATGGTGTGTTACTCGCTCTAGATTACTCGCGGTATGTTTCGTGTCACTCGCGTGATCAACCATGGTGGAGATAACTACAATCACTGTTTTGCTCCTGTTGTCAGAAAGTCCCAAATACAATGGAAAGCCAAATGCCGACGTGTCTGGGTTCACAGCACTATCCAGAGGAGGATGAATAACATTAGGATCCTGTATTAATGTGTGCATTACATTTTACTACTGTATACACTGATATAACTATTATTGTTATTATTGATAGCAGCATCTCTGTAGACATGCTAATAAAATACAACTATCACTACAACTGATTTTAATTGTTTTCTATGCTCCAGACCTATATAATAACAGACGGCTGCAATAATGCTCTCTTCTATTGTCTGATTGAACTGGACGTGTCAAGAAGCTCTTCGCTGATTGGCTTGCGCGAGAACGTGTCATGCAAATTTTCCGCTCAAGTTGAAATTTTTGAACTTGCGCGGAAGATGCGATTGAGGCCAATATCATGCATTCGCAGCAAACGCATTGTGCATTTCGCGTCATTCGCGCCGCGAATTTGCCTCTATTCACGTCTTTGCGTTGACTTTGTATGGAACCAACTCTCGCGAATAAATACATTTGCGTCTGGTGTGAACACGCCATTAGTGCTCGATTCAGATTTTTGCTCAGATCAGATTTTTTTGTATAGCTGTTCACATTGTTTTAAATGTGGCCAATATCAGATTTCCAGTGTGAACAGATCATGGTTCTGAACTGACCCGTATGCGCAAAAGAACAATACGAACAGGGTTACCAGGTTTTCACAAAAAAAGCTGCCCAATTGCTTCTTATATATTGCGTTAGTGGGGTCGCTTTAACCCACGGAGGTGAAAAACAACCCGCGGAAGCTATGAAAAAGTTGCCCAATTCTGTGGGGAAACTGTGGACTTGGCAACACTTGTGCAGCGTGCTGTCATACGGAAGTAAACACCGAGGACATAAAGCAAGCGATTATGCATTTATTTATAGTGTGATCTGCCGCAGAAGTCAGCGAAATTATGCACAGGCAATATGAAAAAATAAAGACAAGGATGTGACAAAAGACAGCAGAGTTCACACACAGTGTCACTGCAATACTTATAAATTCTGACACATCACTGTACTGTCTTAATAACTTTGGTTATGTAAAATCTTTGAAATGACTCCCATGAGCCCAGAATCGTGTCGAATATTGATGTAGAGCGACGTAAAAAAGTTGCATTAATTCAGAAATGACTGTTCACACTGCGGTCGCATTGCAAAACGTCTGACCTGTATCGGATTTAGTACCACATATGGAAGTGGTACAAATCGGAATTGAAAAGATCAGATTCCATGTGGATTGTGCTGTTCACACTGTCATGACAAAAACAGATCTGAGTCACGTGAGCGGATTTGGGCCACATTTGCCTGCAGTGTGAACATAGCCTCAGATGGCAAAAACGGGTCATTTGTAACTTTCATAAGCAGTTTCTGTGCAATGATAGGCATTAAATGCTGACTGTAATTCTTTAAAATTACTAGAGTTTCTCTGCAATATTGGGGGGGGGGTTAGAGACTATTTAAAGTGCCCCTATTATGGATTTTTTTTAATTACCTTTCATGCAGTGTGTAACAGCTCTAAAGTGAATGAAAACATCCTGCAAAGTTTTAAATCTGAAATTGCACCGTGTATAAAGTTATTGTTTCTCAAAATGAAGAGTCGACTCTGAATCATTGAAACGAGGCATTTAAACTAATCCAAGCCGTTCATGTGACGTCAACATGAAACATTAGCATATTGCCCACCCACTTGTTTGTCTTTTCGCCTTGGTCTGAATGAAAATACAAATTCATTCTTTGCCACTAAGAGCGGTAAAATAGCGGTTTCCCCGGTAACGCTGTACACAAAGCAGCACTGTGCTCACAAACGCTGCTTTATCAGGCATTGCAGGCATGATGAAATTAAAATGAGACCAATCACAGCAGATTAGCGTCACGCAAAGGAGGGGTTTGGAAAAAAAGAATCGTTGAGCGAATCGTTTGGGAGTCGTTGAGCAAATAAGGTAAAAATAAATGCATATTATAAGACGATGAATGTGTTTTTTGACCTTGCATGCATGTCAACCTGTTGTTGGGGACTCCCCCCCCCCCCCCCCCCCCCAAAAACAATGAACCTTTCATTCGGGCACTTTAATAGAGATTTAATGGTTACACTTTACTTGAAGTGGTGTGCATTAGACTGGCATGACATGCATAAAAATCTCCTTCGTATTTATGACATGTTTATGACAACTGTCATTAAGTGTCATTAGCTCAGTTATGTCATTTTTAATGCAAAGATGACATTGCTTTATGCACACCCTTCAAGTAAAGTGTTACCAATGTAATAAAGTCTCAGGTGTACCCAGAATGTTTCTGTGAAATTTTAGCTCAAAATACCTCAGAGATTATTTAATTTTTTATGTTATAAATGCCCTTTCTTGGGTGGAAGCAAAAACACAGTTTTCTCGTGCGTCTCTTTCAATGCCAATGAGCTGCTGTTCCCCACTTCTTTTCCAGAAGAGGGCAGTGCCTTTACAACAACAAACAAAACATCTACATGTGTTTTAAAGCCTCATCAGTTTGAACTCCAAAAAAATGGTTTTTTAACCACACACATGAAGTGCACACACAGAAAGCCGGGTGTCAGACAGCGCGTTGTGTGAGTATTAAACTAAGTTCTCTTACATGTTAAATGTCAGATACACACAAAGTTGTTAAAAGCACAGAAAAAACAAGTTCACATCATCAGGGTTTCCACAGGTCCATAAAAAGTCTTAAATTTAGTTGTATTAAATTTAAGCCTATAAAAAGTTCTAAATGATACAAGCAAGTCTTATGATTTCAAGAGGTCTTACATTTGGGGATGGAAAGATAAGAATTGTGGCTTAATGTGATGATTAAACTTTAAAATGCTATGAAACGTGCAGCGCTCAAATCAAGGTTGACCCATATTTTTACACAAAGTTGTAGACTAAACTAGAGAAAGTTTGTCAAGACAAACTTTCTCAAGTCAACTTTGAATTGTAGACTAAACTAGATAAAGCCAGTCCAGAAAGTTTTTAAAAAGTTGTAAAAGTTTGATGGTTTTCAGTTTGAGATAGTTTGAAAAAGTTAGCATGATCAGCTAGTTATTAGCATGTTGCTAGCATATTTCTTACATTATTAGCATGTTACTAGCATGTAATGATGGGTCATTCTTGAATGATTCGTTCATTTTGAACGAATCTTTAATGTGATTCGGGAAGAACGAGTCGTCTCGGGGAGTGATTTGTTCAGTCGCACATGCGCAACATCCTATGGGTTCTGTACTGGAATTAGTTAACCGTTAGAGGCTCCGGGTTTTCGAGTCGTTTGTTCATTAAGTCGGGTTTTCGAGCGTTTGTTCTCATGTTGAGTTTCGAGTCGTTTGTTCATCACGTGACAGCCCCATAAGCTTAACCAATGCAAAAAGAAAAAAAACGAGCATCTCTGCTTTATCAAAGTGATTTCGTTATCATATGAACAAAATATTACCACAGGAAAAAGAACCATCATGACAGAAATTCACACATTTATAAACTGTAAGAAGTAAAAAGCTACAATCTGAGACCAGAAACGCATCACGTAACTGTAAGAGTAAATAATAATAACTGCACCCGTTTGTAAGGATTGGGAAGGTTGCTGTCACGTCACGTGACAAAAGAACGAACGACTCGAAAGATGAACTAATCAATTCTCTTTCCAGCTCAGACTGCATTGGTTAAAAGTGTGACCATTTTCAGTTGGAAAGAGTTTGAAGGCAATACCGTCTATTAAAAAAAAAAAAAAAAAAAAAAAACGCGGACCAGAAAGTTTGAAAAGATTCAAGTTTGATAGTTTTCAGTCTAAAGTTTAACCTGTTGAGCGGTACGGTCCCACATATGGGATTTGTATTTCCGTGCCCCTGGGAGTACGGTCCCACATGTGGGATTGTTACTTCCGTGCCCCTGGGAGTACGGTCCCACATGTGGGATTGTTACTTCCGTGCCCCTGGGAGTACGGTCCCACATGTGGGATTGTTACTTCCGTGCCCCTGGGAGTACGGTCCCACATGTGGGATTGTTACTTCCGTGCCCCTGGGAGTACGGTCCCACATACGGAATTGTTATTTCTGTGCCCCTGGGAGTACGGTCCCACATGTGGGATTGTTACTTCCGTGCCCCTGGGAGTACGGTCCCACATATGGGATTGTTATTTCCGTGTCCCTGGGAGTACGGTCCCACATATGGGATTGTTATTTCCGTGTCCCTGGGAGTACGGTCCCACATGTGGGATTGTTACTTCCGTGCCCCTGGGAGTATGGTCCCACATGTGGGATTGTTACTTCCGTGCCCCTGGGAGTACGGTCCCAAATATGGGATTGTTACTTCCGTGCCCCGGGAGTACGTTCCCAATGTGGGGAATTTAGAACGTTCGGTGACGTCACATAACTGCCAAATTCAAATTGCGTTTTCGCGCTTTAACTGATGCTGAGACACCGCTGCACTTGTCATATAAATCACAACTATGCAGTGTTTTTAACCACATAATGTTTATTTTAGGTTTCAGACATTTAAATACATATAAGTACTAGTAAAACAATACATTTAAAGTTCGTAAAATACACACAGATGTTTATGGAAGCAGCAATAACAATACATTCAAATATAATTTGCAGACGTGTTTTATTAATATCAGATACACACAGTGTAAGTAAGTATAAATTTCACTCTATACTTTTCCCAGTTCACCGGCCACTTATTTGCATGTATTTCGGGAGAAACTGATGAATTCACGTGCTGTAAATCCAACTGACAGGACTCTCTGAACTGCAGCGTGAACAAACATGGCTGCGCCCATCTCACGTTACAGTTCACGATCAAGATCATTTAGAAAGGTATTTAAACGACAAAACACACTCATTTACACAAACTTGCTTACCATTTCATGAACAATCTGATATTCCGATTCACAGATATATCAATATTTGATAAAAAAGGAAATAAAAGCGATCTATCTGTCATACAGTGTTATAGTGGCCGCGGTGTGTCACGTGACAAGCATGAGGCGTCACCATTGAGGGGAAACATTCTAAAATAACGGTCGCCTAAAAAAACCTCACTCTGGGGGGACCGCTAGAATATTTTAAACTCACCACTGAAAGGGTTAAAGTTTGAATGTTTTGAAGGCAATACAGTCTGTCAGAGATTGATGGATGGATAGATAGACTTAACATCATCTTTCTAACTACTGATTGGACTATGTTGTAGTGGTCACTGAAACTGGGATAGTTATGAGTAATGATGGCAACCCTGTTGATGGGGGGAAAAGGGGATAAAGTGCTGTCTCCAGTCAATCACGTTTCGAGGGGGTCCCCAGTTAAAAATCACATTCCAGGGGATAAATAATCATGTTACTGGAGTCGCTTCAACCTGCTGACATGAAAAACAACCTGCGGCAACAGTGTAAATGTAGCCCAATGACTTGGCAACACTGCCCATCAATAAAATGAATTGATCAATCAGGGTCAGAAAAGGTTTTGAGTCTCAGCCTTGTTTATTCCACAACACTATAGATATATAAATGGGACATGTATCTCTTTAAATGTCTTGTTTCATGGGAAACGCTGAATAAATCTATAATCAACAATACACAACGTATTTTTCAGTCATGGCACCGCTTCAGATTTGTGAAAAAAATTGTTGCACCCTACACAAACACTGCTGCTGCAGGCCCCACAGACTACACCCACTCTGGACTGCTACATGAGGATGAAGCTGCTGGTTCAGAAACCTCAAAGAACACTTTATTAGTTAGGCTAGTAGTTTTTACTGTGCCATCAAAGAAGTACATAAAGTTTAAATATTATAAACGACAAGTGAACAGTCAATAAAATAGTATTCTGGAAGAGAAATGTAAAACATTGTGTAAATTAAATATAGATTAATCTTTGTTAAAGCTGTATATCCTTATTCGATTAACACAGAGAAAACAGCAGGTATGTATGGGCTACTGTCCCTTTAAGATCTGATGTATGGATCCAATATAATGATACACATCCAATTTCTTACTGGTAATGTCCACTTAACGGAATGTGTTTATGAAAATAATAAAAAGTGTTAAAAATTGATTGAATGGTAAGACATAGAAACTTAATCTTTTGCCATGTGTTTCTGTACCTTAAAATTGGCAACTAATCTGCAAATCACATGCATGCCAAACCATGGGGTCTGTTCTATACGGATCACAGACCTTACAAAGCACCCTGGTGGGGAAAGACTGGATTTATGCTGCATGCAATTTTTCTCATCGGAAGTAGAATATTCAGAGTTCCATGTGGGGGTTTTCAAACGGAACACTCATGCAGGTCGGGGTTCCTTCTCGGAACTCTGTCCGCTTCGCTCAACACGAAGTTGAGAGTTCAAGATGGCTGCTCTGTACGTGAAACGTAAGTGAAATACTCTGAAAACAGGAAAGAACTACAAGTTAAAAAACTTCTGTCTGCCTGGCACACAATAATTAAGGCTGTCATGACTTTCTGAATGAAACTCAGCTGAAACAGGATTGATTAAAAAAAAAAAAAATATATATTATATATATTATATAGTATCTATATTGATATAGAATATAATATATACAACACCAAAGAGTAGATTTTAAAAATTGATATCCAATGAGTCTTCAGTTCCTGCAGATGGCGGTAATGTACGGCGTTTGCAAACCACCAAATAAAAACCACAGAAGAAAAAGAAATGTAAGTGAACGCTATAAAGACATACTTGGATTATAAAGCGGTTATATTCCCATGTCAGTATGGAGTTCATTACACTTTATTATTGCTCAACTCTATCGGCGAAAAATGTTGCTATGGTTTAGGGAGTGTGCAGATACAAAGGGGGCAAGCTTTGTTTGCTAACAATGCTAAACATGAGTGAACTCCAATTCAATTGGCATGTTCAACTGAAGCAGCGTGACATCAAAGTACTGCGAGAGCGATTCAAAAGCATGCAGAGGAGTCTGCTCTCTATAGCTCTTTAATGTCTACAGTAAGTTAATGTCAAAAACCGATCGGTCTGCGCGGCACTGCTTCAAGTCAAACACACCTATTGTTCTGACTTCTCTAGTGGAACGCGGCCCACTAGGATGTGATGTTCTTGTTATTCCCAGCTTCGACATCCGACTTCCGAGGTAAATTGCCCGCAGCATTCATTGTTATTTTTGGCCTGTCTGTTAGCGTTAACTTAAACCCTTAATGCTGTAGAAACCTAAAGTATTAAAGTATTATCTATAAATGTATGTGTGGTGGGGAGGTATGAAATGATCACTTATAAATTCCTAATTGCATTGCACAATTACTAACTAGGAATTACACAAATCATCTACAATCATGCAAATTAAAGTGTTACTTAGTTTAATTTCTTATTTGTTCTTCTATTTAATCTATAAACTGAATTATTGAACATTACACAATATTAGGTTGAACATTACTTACAGAAATATAAGAAGGTTGAATAGTTATTATTTTAGTGAATTTTTCATGTTAAGTTAGATTAAATTACAGAAAAGTAAAAGAGGAAAAAAAAACTTAACCAATGTCTTTTTTCCAAAGTGTAAATCAACATTACTCGATTTACTACATGGAATCTCTGGACCCAGCTGAGAGCATGGAATCCCTCGATTCAATGTCTCCATCTAGTGATTCCCCACTCGGACCAGGATCTAGAGATGCCGCAGCTTGAAGTAGATTCAGCGATTCCTCACTTTTAGGTGAATCCAGGCATTTTATGTTAACATGTCTTTGTGTATGCCCGACTTTCAGTTTCAGTGGTAGCTGGTTTACCAAGTCGTCAGGGTCGCGACTACATAGAAATGGGCTGGCACAACGTAGTCGTCCAGCCTACTGTTGAGAAGGATGAGCTTGTCATTTTTTTCTGACACCCCAATTATCTCGAACGCTTCCTCCTGGATCTGCCATTCAATTATCTGGAAAAAAAATAAAAACAATTCACATGTAGGGTAAAGGTTAGTGTTTTGGTAACAATGTAGTCTTAGAAATAATAACTGATTTTAAATCAATTTTAGCTGGTGAAAATACTAGTGGCCTATCTTTTGCTGTAGTGTGTCAGTAGGAAATGTCACTTTACATTTCTAAATCTGTCTGGAATGACATGAAGAAACGGAGACATTGCCACAGTTCTTCTGGATTGAGTCTTTCGCAGTTTGTTTGTTTCATGTCATTCCCAGGCAGACTGGGAGATGATCAGATAAGGATCTCGGGGGAGCAATGGAGGTGTCAGACAAAAATCCGAATTATTACAATTAATGGCAAAATGAATTTGGAAATGTAAACTGATATTTCCTACTAACACACTACAGCAGGGGTAGGCAAGTTCAGTCCTAGAGAGCCGCAGTCCTGCAGAGTTCAGCTCCAACCTGAAAAACACACTCACCTGCCAATAGCTTAGTAATAATGAAGACATTGATAGTTGTTCAGGTAGGTTTGTTTGATTAGGGTTGGAGCTGAACTCTGCAGGACGCGGCTCTCTAGGACCGAACTTGCCAACCCCTGCACTACAGCAACAGGGACTTGGGGGACCCTTGCTCTGCACATTTTGAATGTCTCCCTTATTTAACACACCTGATTGAGATAATGGTCAGAGTTAGTTCATTGATCGCTCTCCTAATGAGCAGATTGCGACTTTTAGCTGGTGAAAATACTAGTGCATACACTACACTGCATGATTTTAGCAATCCTATAAGATTACTGCATGTCACACTGTGCGACATGGATCTAAAAAACTTGGCTACGACGTGTGTAGACTGTACGATGATGACACCTATTGACTCCTACGATATGATGACGTTATTATAGAAGAACAAGTGACGAAGTGAAGTGACATGACATGTGGCCAAGTATGGTGACCCATACTTGGAATTAGTGCTCTGCATTTAACCTATCCAAAGTGCACACACACACCGTGAACACACCCGGAGCAGTGGGCAGCCATTTTATGCTGCGGCGCCCGGGGGAGCAGTTGGGGGTTCGGTGCCTGCTCAAGGGCACCTCAGTCGTGGTATTGAAGGGTGGAGAGAGTGCTGTACATTCACACCCCCCACCTACAATTCCTGCCAGTACGAGACTCGAACCCGCAACCTTTGGGTTACGAGTCCGACTCTCTAACCATTAGAGACTCTCAGCCACGACTTCCCCATTATAAATGTCATTAGCAGTTGTAGTTTTTATCATGCTCTTTTTGTTTACCACTAGCACATGCTAAAGTGTGATTCATGTGTGCTGAAAAATAGGAAGGGATAAGAGCTTGAGGTAAGCAGTTTTATGTTTAAGCGCCATGTCGCGTTGATTTCATGTCACACTTTTATTGGTTCGTCAGTAAACGTGGATCGTTGCAGCAAACACACTGTGCGATGATCATTCTGTATCGTAGGCTAGCTTTGGTCGCAAGACCATGACAACGTCTGTCTTTGAACCTCTCTCACTGTACGACATAAGCAAGTATTGAAATTTACTTTTTCCACTCACCAGCCAATTTGGCTACTAAATGTTTAAGTTACCGGGCATTTGTTTTGCCCAAATAACTTCTACTAGCCAAATAATAAAAAATAAAAAGACATAAATAAACCACCAGCTTGAGGCTGTCTACACTGGGTGTGACAAAACGACCGTTGCAAATCATATTGTGTCTGTCTTAGGGGTGTGCGATATTGACAAAAAAAATAATATCTCAATATTTTCTGGGATTTTATCGATAACGATAAATAGACAATATTTTGCGGAGTGTGTTATTGTGCTGACATCTTAAGGACTACCGTGGACAGCTGACTCCTAAAGTTTTTGATATTCTTCATATTCTGTGTGGTCTATCACAGCACTGATAGAAATCCAATAAGTTTAAAATTATTTTTTTTTTTTCCTTTTATGGGCTTTTTAAAAAAAAAATCCTAAAAGTGTACATAATCTTTTGAGTCAAATTCTTACATTTAATCAGGCAATTATAATAATAATACATTTAGACTGTTACTAAACAAATTAAATCAGTATAAATAAAATTAATCTTTGCAGAAGTTGAATATGAAGTGGCATCTAGATGTATTTACACATGTTAATGCAGCTTAGAGGGAAATGGAATGCTTTAACCTGCAGTTACAAATGCTTAAATATTTTTTTATATTTTAAACATAAAATGATGAATACTGATATTTGAAATTATTTAAAAAATGAAAAGATACTTTAAAATGTGAAATTAAAACCGCCAGTAGATGGCAGCAAGTCACTGTTAATTTGCGAGTCATTGCGATTGAACCGGTTGATTACGAAACAACGTCAAGTTGCTCAGAGACGCAAAACAGCTGTGCTGTGTTTGGAATGTTTCCTGTTGGCAAAATAACGCAAAAACAGCCAATATGGTGTCTAAAACGAAAGTCTCTTGACATTAACTTATTGATTTTAACAGTTCAATAAATAAATCTGCATGGGTACAAAGGTGATATTTTTTAAGAAAAAAACGGCACTCTTTGTGTGATATTGATTAACTATATGAAATTATATAACTATATACATTTTCTGCCCCCCTTATCTTGAATTATGGGATCATTCTTAATGCATATTAATAGACTGAATCATGCAGTGAAAGAACGCACTCTAAATGCGCATGCACATTAAAGCCTGTGTTAAGCTTCTACAGTCGCGTATGTGTGCCTCTGTAGGTGTGTTTTGTTTGGTTTTTGCAATATACTCGATGATGTCTCACGAGTTCAGTATTTGCGCTAAACCTGCACAGATTTGGCTTGCATGAACTTCCCCAAGAAATAAATGAGTGAACATAACTTACGAAAAGTAACCCGCCAAATTGGCTAGTGATTTGACAGCGTTACCCGCCACAGCTGATTTTTACCCGCATTTGGCGGGTGTTAATTTCAAACCCTGGACATAAGAGCACCGAGTAGGAGCCACGATCACTTCATGATGCCAATCTTTCTGGGAGAGGTGAAAATCGTGCAGTGTGTTTATGCTTTAAGACTTTGCACGTACTGTGTGTGTGTGTGTGTGAACTTATTGTGTGACTTGATATTAGGGCTTTTTTCCAAGCACTTTTTACTGAATCCAAACCACATCAATCTTAATAACTACTATTAATTTTGCATTTAATTATTTATGAGTGATATATAGTTGTTCGCAAGGGCTGCAAGTGAAAAATGCCTTATGGTATGCATAATTTTTAGCAGGTTATCTTTTACGGGTAAAATGCGCCAAAAAAGAGATTTAATTCACACTGAGAAGTCAAGAATTATGTCTGGATTGGTCATGTAAATTACGGTACGAAAACCAGTAATGAGCTGCCAGTAGTTTTTCTGTTATTTTACAGATTTATTTCTGTATTTTTACAATTTCTTATACAATATTTTGTTTCAAACTACTAAAATGTCAACAAGTCAATTGTTAAACTGAATTACATTTTAATTTAATTACTTTTCAGACAGTTTAACTTATACTGTTAATTAGTCAATTTTTTACTGTCCATTGAAGGTTAACCAGTCAATATGAGCAACCCTATTCTAAATATTTGTGTGGATGAGTGTTGTGCAGCATATATGTGTACCTTGTAGTGATGTGCGGATGGCGGTTATATCCGCAGGCGCTGCGGATAATCTGCGGGTCGGGTAATAAAAAAATGCATTCTGAATAATTGCGGGTGGATAAGATCAGTCATTAAATGATGCAAATATTAACTACATTTCACTAAAATACATTCCTGCAACAAGCGGTGCGAGCGAACGCTCATTTAGTGCAGCAGCCGCATTTTAGTGGCGAGGCGGAATCAACTGAATCCTGACACAGTAACTGCTATTCTGTTTTTGCGCAGTCCAAAGGAAAAGGCCAAGTAATAAAAAAAATTTAAAAAACAACTTGCGTTTAGGCGGAATTGGCACCGTTTTGTTATCTATAGGCATATCTATATGTAGTTCTATATCTGTTTTGGGTAAAAAAGTTCTTAATTGTTACTTTGTATATCTGTTTAGAAAGTTGCAGTATAATATTCCAAATTATTTGAGCAGACAGGGCTAAAAAAATTTGCCGTTATCCAGTCATTTATGTGTGTTTGCATGTTGCAGCAACTGTAACGGCGATATTCAAAGCACAAAGTCTGAAGGGAGTAAAGCCTGTGTTTATTTTATTAAGAAAATGTAGGCTAATCTGGCCCAAGACAAACTTTTGTTTATAAATAAATGTTCATTTAAAAGCATCTTACGATCAGCATATTATTTTACTATGAGATTCGCAGATTAGTTCTAACGTCACTGAATCTGATGTTAAAAATGAACGATCCACTGACCATAACATAACATCATGCTTAAAACAAAGAAGTACAGTCATTAAAGGGTTAGTTCACCCAAAAATGAAAATTAGCCCATAAATTACTCACGCTCTGTTGTTGAATGAAAATAAATCTGTTCCCACTTTTGCCCATGCCCTCATTAGGAATGTCATGTGCGCACATTATCTCTTTATGTTGTCTTACATCTACAGTTCTGCAAACAGCACATTTCCCGAAATATGCTCTAATGGCAACACTCATTCCAGGCCAGTATACACAGTTTCTTGCTCTGCATAAGCTCCTCAATGCCTAGGTGTGTTGCATGAATTCTCTTCTCTATTTGAATTCTACATGAATTCTAATTCTCTATTTGAGCATACCCTTTTTCTGTGGCTTTGCTGCAAAAAGCAACTGGTTGTCCTGCCTGTAAAAGTGCTACACCCAGTCCTGTCTCGGAGGAGTCACACTGAAGAACCAGTTCGTCTTCTGGATTGTAGTACTTCGAAACAGATGCTGAGGAAATAATTTGTTTCAATTTATTGAATTACTGTACATCAGTCCACTCCCATACCACGTCTTTGTATGTCAGTTGTCTTAATGTGTCCAAGCGTGCACCAAATTTGGACATGGTTCACCATTCTGAATAATCTGTAGCCCTTCACATCTGACGATCTTGGGCATCTCCACTATGGCTTTCACCTTCTCTGGGTCAATCTTTAGACCTTCTGAAGTGTAGAGATATCAGATGTTTGAAAGCCTAACATGGGGCACCACTAAATGTGGTGATTTTAGATTTAAGTAGCACCACCTAATGGCTTTGGGCTTAAATATTAATATTTAGTCTTGGTCATACTATTTTACGGGGCACCAGCCAAGGAATTGCATTGACAATAAAGAACAATCATGGAAGACTGTTGAATAAATAAGAATAACAATTAAATAGGATTTGTGAGATATCGTTGACTTGTAGAGCCTTTTAACTGTATTATCAACACAAGGAAGACACAAGTGTAATAAAAAAGGTTTTATTAACAAAGGGATAGACAAGAGTAACTAACAACTACTAAATGGATTCAATGAATGGATGAAGTGCAAAAGATTGATAAATGGAAGTGACTGAGTTGGATGTTACTATGGACGTTATCTTATGGAAAGATAAACTGAAGTTTCCTGGAAGTAGGACTGCCACTAACTTTTATTTTGATTAATCTAAACGATTAATTTCCCACAAAAATCAACAATTTTACTTAAGAATATTTTATTAAACTATTTTAATAAACCAATTAAAATTTCTATGAAATCCTTTTTTTTTTTTAAAGCAAAAGTAAAGTGCAACAGGGTGCAAGAAGCAAGTGTCCATCTCGTAGTCCAAATCACTGAAATCAAAGTCCAGTATTATAGTGTAAGAATGACAACATATCCAGGTTAGAGTCGACTACTAATGCAAATTATAATTAAAAAAAAAAAAGTTTTAAAGGAGTATTACAGAATATTTAGGAGGAAAAATGTAAATGTGCAGATTTCTGAAAAAAAAAAAAAACTATTTGGAAATAAAACGGATTTCGGATGAGCTAACATATGTTTGTTTGACGCTGTGAATGTAGAATGTAGCTGCATGCTAGCGAATTAGCCCAGCTCTGGACCACGGAGGCAAGCACAGCTGGATGCAGGATGAGACAGAGATGCGGTGCTCAACTGATGCTGAGGTGAGAGATGCTGTGATCACTATCCCAATACAGAATGCATATAAATGGAATGATATAAAGCTGGAGGATATGGATTCTATTTTAGGTTGTTATAGACCATATATATATTATAATGTAGACAGTCTTGAGCATCCTGAAAGAATTAAACTGAGTGTAGAAATCACAATATGAGAAATTTGGTCCAATTCGCTTGTGCATTTTGTATATTATTACTTAGAAAAACATAAAAATGAAACATAATCAATTAAAGTGCTTATGGCACAGAGTACAATAGGATTGTGGGGTTAATGTGTTTTATAAAGCCTGTTTTTGCAAGGGAAACTCACCATGACACATTTCGATACAAAATTGGACATTTTCAATCGCTTCACAAATGTTATTTGAAAGATTCTTTTTTCTGGTACTTTTTGGCATGTAGTGGCATCAAACAAAATAAATTGCAGAGAGTTGAGCCTAATAGAACCTGAATTACAGAATTTCAAAAAAATATATTGATTTAAAACTCCAAAATCGCCTATGTTTTTTTGTGTTTATAGTAATATTTGAAAAGTATATAATGTTATTTATAAAGAATTACACTCATATTTTGTAGTTCAAAGGGTTTTCTTTACAATGAAACCATTTTTTTTTCATTTCCTCCATTGTATGCGTGTAGGGCAAACATTTGAATTTGAGTATGTTAAATTTAGGCGAAAATACCAAAAAACGCCCAGAGCTTAAGTTAGGTTTCCTATGATAAAACGGCAGAAATGGAACATACATTAAAAACAACAGATCGCTTCAGAAGTACAGACGTTCAAAAACAAACAGAAGTTCAGATGAGAATGACCAAAAGCACGTTTCTGATTCAATATGAAACACGGAAAATCCAAATCTTGACAGAAGCACATTGGCCATTCTGGCCACCAGCACTCTGCAGTATGTCCCGTGCCACCATGGATTCGAACCCACAACCTGAAAAGGCTTGAGCCGGGACTTTAAGGCCCCCCCCCCCCCCCCCCCCCCCCCCCCCCCCCCCCCCCCCCCCCCCCCCCCCCCCCCCCCCCCCCCCCCCCCCCCCCCCCCACCGGGGGACACACTCAGTCGAGGAACATTCAACAGGCTGCTGAGGAGAGGTTAAGGTGTGAGAAAAAAAAAAAAAGTTCTTAAGCATTCTAAGTAGCGTAACATGCAAAGTTAAGTAAATTGTAACGCGGCTTATGGTTTTCTTGATAGCTGAAAAGTCACATTAAACAGTACAGTAATTGGTTAGCTTGTAACTTATTAGCATGTTAAACTTACTAGCATAAGTCAACAAACACAGGCACGGTCTACTTTGTAGAGGTATTTCTCGGGAACGGTAGTGAATATCAAAAATCTGTTCAGTCATTTCTGCGTGGCTCGGTCCAAAGATCATACGATCAGATTTTGGACAAAATTTCTGGGAGGAGTAGTGAAAAAACTGTTTTTCATTCAATTCAATATGGCGGACAGACACCCTGTTGGAAAATTACAAATGAGACATCGTCAGAATCGGCATAACCCAGGGAACCAAATGACATAAAAATAACAAAATTTGGACAACATTTTGCAAGAATCGTTATATCTCTGGAATAGTAGGTGGCGCTGTCTTCAAACTTCCGGTGTACCTCCGGGACATGGTGTTGATGATCCCTACCGATTTGTTTGCAGATATGTCCAATGGTTCAAAAGATATAGCAATTTATAACAAATGGCGGACAGATAGTTCAGCCAATCCTGGCAAATTCCCATGCACAGATCGGCATGACCCAAGTAATCCATAGACACCAAGATCATATTTCGACCAATTGTTCCGAATGTGCATTTTTGGTATCTCACGACCCATAGATGGCGCTATTCCCATCTTTGGCACGGGCCCTCAGATCATGGTGTTGATGAAGCATTTTGAGTCAGCCTTGTTGAGTTCACAACTTCATAACTTTTGAACAAAGATGAATAAAAAAAATTGGTTCAGTCAAGTCTGTGCAGCTCACTCCGAAGATCATCTGAGCCAATTTTGGGAAAAATTGGATCAATTTTGAAGGAGAAGTAGGGCATAGACTATTTACTGTACTTTTCAAAATGGCCGCTACTGTAATGGGCGTAGTGTGAATGTAAGCTATTGAATGTGATCAGCATGAAGAGAGTAATCATGTGTACTAAGTGTCATTTTTCTAGAATCAGGGGTTAAAGAGTTATTACCATTTCAATGCTGAATTTGTTAACTGGTGGTGGCGCTATGGAGTTGGTCCTTGAGACCCCAAAGTTGGTCAGATTCATGGCCATCACTACAATTGGTTTGGGGCAATTCATTCATTTTCAATGGTCCTCATAGGGCTACCATAGACCCCCATTTGACGAAAATAATAATAAAACATACAGATTTCCTCCCATTTTAAATTATTATTCTTCAATGAAAGGTTATATTTTTGTAAATTTTTACAATAAAAGATCAATAGGATTAACAATGCAAATTCATATCCACAGCCTTTTTTGATCATATTAACCAAGGGTACCAACAATTCTGACCACGACGTGTGTGTTGTGTGTGTGTGTGTGTGGTGTGTGTGTGTGTGTGTGTGTGTGGGTGTGTATACACTCACTGGACACTTTATTAGGTACACCTGTTCAATTGCTTGGTAACACAAATTGCTAATCAGCCAATCACATGGCAGCAACTCATTTGGGCATCTAGATGTGGTGAAGATGACTTGCTGAAGTTCAAACTGAGCATCAGAATGGGGATGAAAGGGGATTTAAGTGACTTTGAACGTGGAATGGTTGTTGGTGCCAGACGGGCTGGTATGAGTATTTCAGAAACTGCTGATCTACTAGGATTTTCACACACACAACCATCTCTAGGGTTTACAGACAATGGTCCGAAAAAGAGAAAATATCCATTGAGCGGCAGTTCTGTGGGCGAAAATGCCTTGTTGATGTCAGAGGAGAATGGGCAAACTGGTTAGAGATAATAGATATATGTATATGTAATAATGCACCATGTCACGAAGCTCAAATCATCTCAGACTTGTTTCTTGAACATGACAATGAGGTCACTTTACTCAAATGGCCTCCACAGTCACCAGAACTCAATCCAATAGAGCACCTTTGGGATGTGGTGAAACGGGAGATTCGCATCATGGATGTGCAGCCAACAAATCTGCAGCAACTGCGTGATGTTATCATGTCAATATGGACCAAAATCTCTGAGGAATGTTTCCAACACCTTGTTGAATCTATGCCACGAAGAATTAAGGCAGTTCTGAAGGCAAAACGGGGTCCAACCCGGTACTAGCAAGGTGTACCTAATAAAGTGGCCAGTGTGTGTGTGTACTTTATTTTTAATATATATATATAATATATATAGAATATATATATATATATAGATATATATAAAATTTAATAATGCAACAACACAGAAAAGAATCTTCATTAGTCTCGATCAGAAAAAAGCCTCTATCACACTTTTTACATCAAATCACTCTATATGCAAACCTACAATAATTAAGAAATAACTAGCCTCTAGACTTGATCATTTGCAGAGTCCCGCAACATGCAGACAAAACATCAACTTACAAGCTTTAATTGGTTTTCTCATTTTAGCTAGTATGCAAGATTGTTTCCTTTGTTTTACAACCCCAACTCAGTGTAAAAAGGGAAAAAGTGTAAAATGCGATACAATCTGGGATTTTTGTTAATACTCTAACTTTTATTTAATTGACGAAAGTACAAAGGGAAACTTTCCGAAGTTCCACTGATACCGTTTGTAGTTCGGGAAGGAGGAGGCGGGAACTGGCAAACATTTAAAAAAACTTTAATAATAAAATAAACACAAAATAACACAAACAGAACCAAAACACAAAATAAAGTCCAGGCCTGGTCCTCTCTCATATTTCACTGTCGTCACTCCTCCTTTTATACTTCCGGAGCTCCTCCGTGGGACTCGAGACCGGTGAGTGGCACAGGTGTCGTGCATTAGCATTTACTCCACCGGCCTCGCTTCGTTCCCACGGTTCTCACCCCTCGAGGTCAGGCGGGGTATCAGCTGGCACTGGACAGCCCATAGGCGGACGGCCAGGACATCCAGTGACCAACTTAAATGTATTTTGTAAATATAAACACATTTTGATTTTTGATGGCTGCAACGCACTCCAAAAAAGTTGGGACAGAGTCAAAACAAAAGTGAAAAGGTTATAGAGTATCCTAATTAAACTGTTTTGAAACGGTTTACAGTAAGCAGGTGAATTGGTAATTGGTGAGGGTGTCTTGTTTGGGTATAAAAGGAGCATCTCAGTCATTGTGCTAAATTTCATGAGAGAAGTGTAAGGAGTCAAAGTGAAAATCAAATCAAAAAAAGCACATTCTCAAGCAAAAATCACAAAGAATTTAGGTCTTCACCACTACCATACATAATATTGTGACAGATTCCAGGGAATCCAGGGAAATCTCAGTCGTTGTAGTGAAAGGCAGGAACAACCAGTTGAAGGGCAAGACTCTTGAGCCCTCAGCCGGCATTGCATAAGAAACCATCATTCTGCTGTGTTAAATATAGCCACATGGGCTCCAGGGTACTTGGAAAAACCGCTGTGACTTTACACAGTCTGCTGCTGCATCAGAAAACGCAACTTGAATCTCGGTTTACTCGAGGTTAAAGCTATACATCAATACTGTGCAGTGATGCTGCAGGGTTCTCTGGGCCAGAGCGCATCTCAGTCAAAAAGACAGTGGAAATGTGTGCTGTTGTCAGAAGAGTCCACATTTCAACTTGTTTCTGAGAAAAAGGATGGCGGACGTATCTAGTCCCAAAGACCAAAGGGAGCATCCAGACTTTCATTAGCGACTGATGCAGAAGCAAACATCTTCATGGATGGAGGGTCATCAGAGCAAATGCGGCAGGGGTGCTCGAAATATGTGCGAAGGTACCATTGACATGGAGACATGTATTGGAATCGTACAGAGACATGTATTCCCATCAAGATGTCATCTTTCATGGGAAGTCCATGGTTAATAGATCAAGACAATGGCTGGTCTCATTCTGCATGTGCTACAACAGCGTGGTTTCATTGAATGTGCTAAACTGGCCTGCTTGCAGTCCAGATCTGTCTCCTGTTGAAAATGTATAACCAGTCATAAAGGAAAATCGGACAAAGACGATCACAGACTGCTGAGCATCTAAAGTCTTGTATTAAGCGAGATTAGACACAAATTGTGCTTGTAAAACTTTAACAATTAGTATTCTCAATTCCCAAACAATTAAACATTGTAATTTAAAGAAAAGGTGATGTGACAGTGGTAAACATGCCTCTGTCCCAACATTTTTTGGAGTGTGCTGCAGCCATCAAAAGTTAAATTTGTTTATTTACAAAATAAATGTTGGCCATCTCCCGATCAAAAACACCGGCAAGGAAGAAGCAGAAACGAGCAATCTCAAATGCAAGCAAATGCATATGAAAAATAATGTGATCATCAACAATAAACAGCATATAGATGAAAACTGCCTAATTTTATAGAGTAAAATGTTGATCCCGGAAGTGGTAAAGGACTGTGAAGCTTTGGGTGTGTTGATGGAAGTGATCTACTGCATCTATGCTTTGATCACCAAACTGAAAATGATCCAGTTGTAGTCTTTGAAATGCTAAGAAAAACGTGTTTTTATCAATTAAAATTTTGCTTTTTTTATGAAACTTGCCTACATTAAGTGTTGATAAAAAAAAAAAAAAATTATAATATCTATATAATATATTATATATATATATATATATATATATATATATATATATTACACACAGTGGGATCCGGAAAGATTCAGACCCCTTAAATTCCCTCTGTTATATTGCAGCCATTGCTAAAATCATTTAAGTTAATTTTTCCTCATTAAGTACACACAGTACCCCATATTGACAGAAAAAACACAGAATTGTTGACATTTTGCAGATTTATAAAAAGAAAAACTGAAATATCACATGGTCCGAAGTATTCAGACCCTTTGCTCAGTATATAGTAAAAGCACCCTTTTGATCTAATACAGCCAATACGAGTCTTTTTGGCAAAGATGCAACAAGTTTTTCACACCTGGATTTGGATCCTCTGCCATTCCTCCTTGCAGATCCTCTCCAGTTCTGTCAGGTTGGATGGTAAACGTTGGTGGACAGCCATTTTTAGGTCTCTCCAGAGATGCTCAATTGGGTTTAAGTCAGGCCGAATGGCTGAGCCATTCAAGAACAGTCACAGAGTTGTTGTGAAGCCACTCCTTCGTTATTTTAGCTGTGTGCTTAGGGTCATTGTCTTTTTGGAAGGTAAACCTTCGGCCCAGTCTGAGGTCCTGAGCAACTTTCTCCCATCTCCCGACTGCATCTCTGGAGCTCAGCCACAGTGATCTTTGGGTTCTTCTTTACCTCTCTCACCAAGGCTCTTCTCCCCGATAGCTCAGTTTGGCTGGACGGCAAGCTCTAGGAAGGGTTCTGGTCGTCCCAAACGTCTTCCATTTAAGGATTATGGAGGCCACTGTGCTCTTAGGAACCTTAAGTGCACCAGAAATTTTTCTTGCCACAATTCTGTCTCTGAGCTCTTCAGGCAGTTCCTTTGACCTCATGATTCTAATTTGCTCTGACATGCACTGTGAGCTGTAAGGTCTTATATAGACAGGTGTGTGGCTTTCCTAATCAAGTCCAATCAGTATAATCAAACACAGCTGGACTCAAATGAAGGTGTAGAACCATCTCAAGGATGATCAGAAGAAATGGACAGCACCATATAAATATATGAGTGTCACAGCAAAGGTCTGGAATACTTAGGACCATTGTGATATTTCAGTTTTTCTTTTTTAATACATCTGCAAAACAGGTAAAACAATTCTGTGTTTTTCTGTCAATAGGGGTGCTGTGTGTACATTAATGAGAAAAAAAAAAAAAACTTAAATGATTTTAGAAAATGGCTGCAATATAACAGAGTGAAAAATTTAAGGGGGTCTGAATACTTTCCGTACCCACTGTATATAAGTAGAGGCTTTGTTCTTTTATTTTGATGTATTGCATGTTCAGATATTCATACAACAAAATATTCTAGCGGCCATGAAAATTTTAGTGAAAATGATCAAAAATGCTGGCGGTGGCTGGCAACTTTTTTCAAAAACGCTGGTGGGGAAAGAGTGGAAAGAGTTAAAGAGAATGAACAAATGGCATTCTTGATTCTATAGCATTTCACAAAATGTCCCAACTTTTCTGGAATTGGTGTTGTAGTGTTTAATTTTTATTTATTTTTTTCACACCATAGCACAGCATCTCAATGTCTCATTAACAGTCAACCTAAAGAAAGGAATTAAGTAAAATAAGTTGCATTTGATTATTTATCTTTCAAATTTATTTTTATAATTTTAACCTCTCTTCTGCAACCTGCTGAAATTGTGCAGACTGAGTAGTGCACTCTGCTAAGCCACTGATCTCGAACCTTTCAAGTCGTGGGTTCGAATCCAGGGTGGTTAACGTTGCTTCTGTTCCAGACATTGGTTTTTCCGTTTGTATTGAGTCAGAAATGTGGTTTTGGTCATTCTCATGTGAACTTTTTCAATTTTAGAACTTCTGTACTTCCGAACCCATCTGTTTTTTTATGTACACTATTCTTCATGAACATTCTTGGCTAGCATGCAAGTTAGTGCTTGCTCCTCTGTTTTACTTTTTATTTTTAAGCACATCTTCAACATTACAGTGACTGTATGCCCTATGTGACAGTGTGATTAGAATTGTACTCTCACAGATGAGGTCACTAGTTTGATTCTTGTGTGAGGTGACATTATAATAGAATAGAACATGTGTATAGTGTTTTCATCTGTTCAGCAATACAGGAACATATGTGCAGCAATACAGCAAATGTTTTTATTATGATTTTTGTTGTTAAATTGACAGTTTTAAACAAAGATACCAATGTGTACTGAGTTGGCCAACTACTGCCATTGTACACTTTAGCAAGTCATTTCATTTTTGTCTGTTCCATGAGTATCAGTGGAATAACAATATTTCAAAACTGCTTTTAGTTGAACTTTCAATTTTACACAAGTAACTCAAATCTGATCACAATTTAAGTCGTACAGAATGTTTTGATTATGTTGTGTGCACTAAATATGAATATATATATAGATTTGTTTTAAAAAAAAAAAATTGGTACATCAACAAATAAACTGAATGCAAAGATAAAGATACACATTTAGATAAGTTGAGTAGCTAAATGCAAGAATATCAAAAATTAAATAAATAGACAATTTTGAATAATGGCATGTTAAATTAATTATTTTTAAGTGTTTTTTTGTCCATTATCATGTATTCTAATTTAGCAACAAGTAACTTATTCAAACAGATTTATGACTTATACCAGTGGTCTCAAACTGAATTGTTGGAGGGCCACAGCTGTACATACCCCTTGTCCAAATACCCACACTTGCAGTCTTGGCCACTTGAGAGCAAGTGCTCGCAACATGAAGTAACTGCGCAAGACTGGCCCAGGTCTTAAAATTGGCAAAGCACAGTACCATTAAAACACTCTAAATCCACACCATCTCAAATACCACTCCAGAGCGGTATTCAAGGCTTAGTGTATCCCATCATGCATCATGTTCTGGAAATTAATTGTGAGACTTTTTGCCGACATCTCGCGAGAGGTTATGGAAACCTTTCCAATGTATGTGAAAAATAATAATTAGATATTACATATAATTTGGTAGAAAAACTGTTTTTACATTTTACTGGTGCAAAGATGAGCAGTGGTGATATTAATTTTGTACAACATTTGCAACTGCTTTTTTATCACTTAAAGGGGTCATATGATGCTTTTTTAAAGATCATTTTTTTGTGTATTTGGTGTAACAGAATATGTTGAGATGCTTTAAATGTTCAAAAAACACCTTATTTTTCAAATACTGTACATTATTGCAAGTCCTCTATGCCCCGCCTCTCTCAAAAACGTCGTTTTTCGACAAAGTCCCTCCTTCCGACTAGTGCAGTCTGCTCTGATTGGCCAGCGGACCCAGTGCATTGTGATTGGCCAAAAACCACAAGCACGTGTCGGAAATGTAAAGCCCCTTACCATAATCACGAGCTTCATCTTTCAAAATAAATGTAAAGACAGAGCAGAGCCCGAAAGGGGAACAGAGTGGTGTGACAGACACATGAAGCTGGTATGGTGCGGTACACAAGCCACGGTTAAGACAGCTGATGCCACTGTGAGGGGCCCCCCTCTCTCTCTCGCTCTATCTCTCTCACACACACACACACAATGCGCAAAACTCCGATTTGAAGTCAATAGCAAATACTTAAACTAATACAAAACAGTAGCTGATTCAGAAGCGCCACACTGTCATAGCAAAGTCAGAATTACCTCCTGTCATTGCTGTTCTGTTGTAAGTAATCTTAAAGATCCTAAATGCATCTACTTTCGGGAAGGCCAAATAAAGTGCTTTCGCGTTCACCTAGAAACACACAGCGTCTCCCTGCCATGCTGCTTCAACACTAACTGCGGTTTCTGAAACCACTCCTTCTTTCTTTGCGCGCACATTTGGCCGGCATTATGCTAATATTTCCACATAACGAGATAGATATGTGGGGGCGTGTTTTAGGGGGGCGTGGCAGTCTTAAATTTGATAAACGCGTCTGCTAAAGGATAAATGTAAATGTAAAGTAACTTTGATATGGACAGGGTCTGGTCTGTCTCCCTCCACCACCGAGGTCGCCATTCCATCCTCCAGGACTCCGTTTCCATTACCTGATCCACCACACTCACTCACACACAGCTGTGGCCCATCCTGAGCGCAATTTATGCGCCTTCCCCACGCCACTCTGGGCAGATTATTAATGTTTGTTTGTGGTGTTACGAGTGGTATAGAGTTTGTTCCGGGACTGACGCAAGCCAGAGGTGGCCGTATTGCATCAGTGCCCATTTGCGTGTTTCTAGCCTGTTTCAGAGTCTCAGCTCTGTTTGTTTTCTGTTTTTACTTTGTTTTCCCCAGCAGTACGAATAAAGCCTGCATTTGGACCCAAACCCATTGTTTATACGGTGTGCGTTCCTGACCGCGCCGTGACAGAATAATCCGCCTAGACATGGGTCCAGCAGGAAGGTTCCTCAATGTCCACCAGGGAGACCGGGGCATTGAGGAGTACGCCAGGGACTTCTTGGGAGCGGCTCGCCAGTCGGCGATGGAGAGGACCTGCGCAATGGTCTGTTTCTGGGGTGGCCTAGCCGAGCCATTCAAATCCCTTATGCCATTCTGGCACCACGAGGAGGCGCTGGAGGACTACGTCAACCTGGCTCTGCAGTTGAGCGACTCAACCATCAGGATGGAGTTGGCTGCAGAGCCTGCTCAAAGTTCTCCCGAGGCGGCCATCCCAGGGTCATCACGGACCCCGTCTGCTGCACCCAGTACCTCCCGCCCGGTCCTGGAGCATCACGGGCTGGTACGCAGCGTGCAGGAACCTCTGCTGATGTCGGTGCGAGCAGCGTGGGCTGCTCGCAGAGTTCCCGAGACAGCGGTGTCTGCTCGTAGTTCCCCCAAAGCAGCGGCGCCCGCTCACGATGTTCCCGAAGCGGCGGTGCCCGCTCACATGTTCCGGAGGGGCGGAAGGCACGCTCACGAGTTCCAGACGGGCGAGGTCTGCTATACGAGGATCCAAGCTGGCGTGCCCGCTAACGCTGTCCGGAAGCGGCGGTGCCCGCTCCCAGGGGCCCCAGAGGCGCGGGAGCCGCCATTGCAGGTTACGGGAGGGAGCAGCACCACACGACACCATGTGGTGGCAGCTGGGCTCTGCCCTGGTGTGCCAATTCCACGGCTCTGCCCCAGGCCCAGGTCCCCCGCCACACATGGACTTGGGCCCCCCATCCTCCCCTACTACCTCCTCCGCTCGGCCGTTCACCTGGGGGGGGGAACTCTGGAACGTCTGGAAGCGTTCATTAGGGGAGGAGGTTCCGTAAGGGTCTGGCGGTGTTCTCCCTCTCACCACCAGAGGTCGCCATTTCCCATCCTCCCGGACTCCGTTTCCATTACCTTGACTCCACACACCTGTGCACACACTCACATCACTAACACACACACAGCTGTGGCAATTCCGAGGGCTATTTATGCGCCTTCCCCACGCCACTCTGGGTGGATTATTAATGTTTGTTTGTGGTGTTACGAGTTCTAGTGTTTGTTTCCGGGACTGACGCAAGCCAGAGGTGGCCGTATTGCGTCCGAGTCCGTTTTCGGTTTCAGCCTGTTCTCAGAGTCTTAGCTCGGTTTGTGTTTTCTGTCTTTTACCTTTGTTTACCCCTGCGGCTGAATAAACCTGCATTTGGACCCAAACCCATTGTTTATACAGTGTGCGTTCCTGACCGCACCGTGACAGATAAAGAATATATCTCTTTGGTTTTGAGACTTTAGTCTTTGCAACTTCAGGGATCTTTTCTATGCACAATCAGCTTGTAACACTCCAAAGAGAAAGGAAAACTTGAAATCGCATCATATGACCCCTTTAATTAGAAGCACCATAAATTAAAATTGTCATGTTATAGGTATGACTGAACAGACATTTAGAAGTTGATTTTAAAACGCAAAGTATTTCAAATTTAAAATTAAGCTATGTAAATACATGCATTTTTACAACACTATAAGTGTGTCCCATGAGGTAATGAAAAGTTCGACACACACTTGTGGTCTTCATGTTCCCTTGAACACTTGGGCCAAATACAGGAAATACATCATACAAGTAGTCAAGTGATCAAGTGCAAAGCCTGCAAGTGTGGGTATTTGTACATGGCAAGAGTTTACCTTCAACCAATTCCAAATCACACCTGCTTGGAAGTTTCTAGTAATTCTGAGCACCTTGATTAGCTGGCTCAAGTGCTTTTGATTAGGGTTGGAGCTAAACTGTGCAGAGCTGTGAACCTCCAGAAATTAAGATTGAGACCAATGTCTTACACAGTTATGCTCCAACAAAAAACATTCCTCAGACTTTTCTCAAACATCAATTCACAGTTGATAAGCATTAAACCTACATTGAAAAACTAAGTAGTGAAGTAGTGTATTTAATGGATTATTAAGAAGTTGTTTGTTAATTTGAATATAATTGACAATTGCCTATAACACTACCATATTCAGCGCCCTACAGAAGGTGACTCTCTCGCAGGTTCTTGAAATGGAGTTGGAATATCAACGAGTGAGTGTTATTCAAACAAGTTAAACTTAATTATATTTTGATCTTGCTAAAATAAACTTTACATGGGATCAGTTTTACAAGTAACTTTATTTATAGTGTATGTCCAGCACTCCTGTTGTCTTTTATACGTTTACGGTTTTGAAAGCCCTCTTTATGTAGTACATCTGACTTTAACAATGTAATTCAGTCTATAGTGCACGTCACACGTTTGCAGTAAAATGATTTTACAAAACTATATAAATTTTTTGTCTTTCAGGTAAACATCACCGCGAAAGCAGTTGAATTACAGAGCGAGGGGCACAATCCTTGCAAACGACACATTCCTGGAAAAAAAAAATCTACATCTTTGCAGACCAAACCGGAGTCATCGAGGTAACCATGTGGGGACTGGAACATAATGTTGAAGTCGGCTCCTGGTACGAGTTGATCAATGTCTCATTAAAAATATTCCAGGATAAGTAGTACCTTTCAACAACAAAGGACACCCAAGTTTCCGCAGTAGACTCCTCAAACACCACATGTTCTATAGAAACAACCCAGTCACAACACATTACAGCGGATGTAATTGGCGCAAAAGTCAAAATTATTCACCTTTGTCCATTCAAACACCGTCTCACAAATATGCCCCTGTCATGCACTAATGTGTACCAGATGTGACACACTACAAATCCAGTGTAATTTCAATGTACACATCTATTAGAAGCACAAGCAATGAGATTAAAGTAGTAAATGTTGAAAACCAAGTAATTAAGTCAGCTGTGCCAATTCCCTACACCGCCACAACGGACACCATCACAGACTCTCTCTTGGACCTCCCAACAATAAAGGTTACCACGACCATGTCACGCAGCTCACTTATGCACCAGCCTCTCCGTCAAGAAGGCAAGCACCCATCCCAATGATAACAGTCTCACCACCCACACCAACTATACATTCAGATCTAGAAGAACTTGAATGTCTACTACATGAGTTTACTGTTGAAAACGAGTCCCCAACTAAAAGTGCAGCAAGACCGTCTTCTCCTGACCATCTTCATACAGATGTTATCCCAGCCACTGCCCAAAGCCAATAGAATGGCTTTTTCTTTTGCGAACTGAGATGAATAAGATTTGTTAAATGCCATTTAATTTGTTATATTTCTGTCCACTTCATTTGTGTTTAACATTTAATTGACTGCAAAGTATGCATGGATTTTTGTTCGATTACATTTAAACTGACCGTCTACTTGTGTTCACTGAAAATAAAATTTAAAACGTTATAATATTCACAAGAACAACAATCCATTTGCTATCACTTCTCTATATTTAAATAGACTGCAGCCAAAACATTGTTTAATCTTTTATTAAAGCTGTATTTGGTAGCGTTTTTTAAAATTTCAAATACTGAAGTGTTTCCTGCTTTCCACAAAACCACTTTGGTGTGCATTATGCAGACAACTGAAATGTCTAATGAGGTACATTGTTCTGTTCTTAACATGCCTACGTTCCAAAAAATGTCATCTTATTTCTAGTTACAATATCTTAACAACACTAAAATCAAGATTACTTGTGCCAAAGAATAGGTATAAGCGAAGGGGCAATCGGGCCTTTGCAATTGCCACTCCTGTGTTGGAATAGTCTTCCGCCTCATATTAGACATGCTCCAACTCTAAATGTTTAAGTATCACCTGAAGTCGCACCTTTCCTTTAGCGGTTGAGCCAGCTGAGTTATGAGGTATTGTTTTTTTTTAGTGGTCTAGTTTAATCGTGTTTTAAACGGATTTGTACAGTTTTGGACAAAGCACGGTTGTATTAAGATGTGCTATATAAATAAAGATTAATTTACTACATAAGCGAAGATGTAAGACCCCAATTTGGTTCAGAGGCTGTATCTAAACTTGGATCAATCGACACACAACTTGGTACACTTCATGAACGCCATGATCTGAGGTTCCATGCCAAATTTGGGAACCGTGCCGCCTGTGGGTTGTAAGATACCAAAAATGCAAATTTTTGCCTAACTTTTTAACAGTTAGTCAGAAAACCATGTTTGTCTCCATGGTTTCCTCGTATCATGCCGAATGGAAATGATGGCATGCCCACAAAAATGGTGTGGGATGCCAAGATTGGTTGAATCACGTGTCCACCAAATCATGCTTTTGTGAGCTCGTACTCGCACCTAAACCTCTCCTCGGCAGCCTGTTGAACAAGCATCAACTGAGTGGTGCACTCTGCTAAGCCACTAGCCCTGAATGCCTAAGGTTGTGGGCTCGGATCCAGGGTGGCTGTTTTGCTTCGGTTCCAGATGTTGGATTTTCTGTGTGTATTGAATCAGAAATGTGCTTTTGGTCATTCTCATCTGAACATCTGTTCGCTTTTGAACCTATCTTATGTACGTTCCATTTCTGCCGTTTTTGTACTTCCAGCTCTGCGCTACGCTACAGCCCTTCTCGGGCTTGGGCCCAGAATCGGTGCTTGCAGCTATATTTATGAAATGTTTTTCTCTAATACGCGTTGGCCACAATTAAAAAGGTACCCTTTCATTTAATACTTTTTGCATCATACTTTTGCCAAGAGAACAGCTCTGAGTCTACACCTATAATGCCTGATGAGATTGGAGAACACCTGACCAAAGATCAAAGACCATTCCTTCATCCAGAATCACTCCGGACTCTTCAGATTTCCAGAACCATGCTGGTGCTTCTCCTCTTCAGTTCACCCCACTCAATTTCTACAGGGGGCCATGGGACGGCCATGGCAGAAGCTTGATTTTGTGCTCAGTGATCCATTTTTGTTTTGATGTTTGTTTTTTGATAATTGTCCTGTTGTAAGATCCAACCTTGACCCATTTTAAGATTTTTAGCATGGACAGTCATTTTTAAATTATTCATCTGTTGTTATTTGATAGAATCCACGAGGCCATGTATCTAAACAAGATGTCCAGGGACCTGATGTATAAACGTTGCGTACACACAACATGGGCATTTTTCCATGCACATATCGGGATTTATAAAAAATAAACTAGGTGTAAATATGTGGTCACCGTACGGACACTCTGGACCATGCGTACACACACTTTTACTGGAGGGAGCGAAATAAGGTAGCAAACAGAATTATTTTAAAGTCTGCTTTACATTTGACATACACATTAATGACACTCTCAATAATGAACTTAAGCACTGAAATTTCATAAAATTATTATTAATGAATAATGATCACTGATGTGAACTGGATTCGTCTGATGGTTTTGAAACATAGACGGTAACGACAGACATAAGGATGCACTCGTTGATCAAACAGTCCATTGGCTGGTTTGAACAAGTTGGATGACAGTATTCTAGAACTTCTGTTCACAGGCACACAGTAACCTAATGATAACCACTTTTGTGCTCTTCCCAATTGTAACGGGGCGACAGAGACGTGAAGCGAACGGATCCATGTGCATGATTTTATTAAGAGACGTAGTCATAACAGGCATGGGTCAAACAATGGCAAACAGGTACAACACAGACAAGACAGAGTAATCCTAGGACAAGCGTGACAGGCAAAGATCTTCACACAGGAAAACAGGCAAGGCAAGACTAGACTAAACTATGAACTAGACCGAGAACTGGCTCCGTAAAGTAGCTACTGCTAGAAGAGTGATAAATGCTAAACAACACTCATCGACTTGAGAAGGATCTTAGTGGGTATTATATAGTGTGTGTAATAGCTTTCAGGTGAACGTGTGATTGGTTACAGCTGTGTGCAATAAGTGCAATGGATGATGGGAAATGTAGTCCAGGGTATAGTGTAACAGTCTGTGTAGTGTGAGAGTCCATGTAGTGAGCGGGTGACCTCTGGTGGTGAGTGAACGGAAGATCATAGACTGGATTCGTGACACCTATATTGTGACAAATACCATATTTAAAAGATAGAATTTGAAGGAAACCGTAAGATATGCATGTTTTATTTTCAAAATGTTTTTTTGACACGGTGAGTCAGGCAGTTATTTACACTGCAACAAAAATAAGGCCTATCTCCACTCAAATATAGGCTATAAACATTTTAAAATGCATTTACTGTATAGGCAAAATTGCATAAGTTTGAATAGCAATGTGATGTCTCAAAAAGCATTTATAGTACGTATCTAATATTTTCCTAACGTATTGTACCCTTAACTGCGTTAAGCATGGTGTCAAGTGGATGGAATATGCATGGAAGTGATATGCAGATTACGTTATTAAAACTAGGCGTTGTAAGCTCCATATATGGCTATTTTCGGGGAGGAGATTCATGTACGCACAATCTTCCGCTGACTGGGTATTACAAAGGGAATTTTTCTAAGGTTCTGGCGTACACATGGCTTTATAAAATATGAAAACGTTTGTACATACGCAAAATCTAGATTTTTTTTGTGCGTACGCACATATTTAGGATGAAATCTACATGTGCATCTCAATAAATTAGAAAGTCGTGGAAAAGTTAATTTATTTCAGTAATTCAACTCAAATTGTGACACTCGTGTATTAAATAAATTCAGTGCACACAGACTGACGTCTTTGGTTCTTTTAATTGTGATGATTTTGGCTCGCATTTAACAAAAACCCACCAATTCACACTCTCAACAACATTAGAATAATTCATAATAGACCAAAAAAAAAATAAAAAAAAAAAACATTTTTAGGGAATTGTTGGCCTTCTGGAAAGTATGTTCATTTACTGTATGTGTACTCAAGACTTGGTAGGGGCTCCTTTTGCTTTAATTACTGCCTCAATTCGGCGTGCCATGGAGGTGATCAGTTTGTGATCTGCTGAGGTGGTGTGGAAGCCCAGGTTTCTTTGACAGTTGCCTTCAGCTCATCTGCATTTTTGGTCTCTTGTTTTTCATTTTCCTCATGACAATACCCCATAGATTCTCTATGGGGTTCAGTTCTGGTGAGTTTGCTGGTCAGTCAAGCACACCAACACCATGGGCATTTAACCAACTTTTGGTGCTTTTGACAGTGTGGGCAGGTGCCAAATCCTGCTGGAAAATGAAATCAGCATCTTCAAAAAGCTGGTCAGCAGAAGGAAGCATGACGTGCTCCAATGTTTCTTGGTAAACGGGTGCAGTGACGTTGGTTTTTCAAAAAACACAATGGACCAACACCAGCAGATGACATTTTACCCCAAATCATCACAGACTGTGGAAACCTAACACTGGACTCTTCAAGCAACTTGGGCTATGAGCTTCTCCAGCCTTCCTCCAGACTTTAGGACCTTGGTTTCCAAATGAAATACCAAACTTGCTCTCATCTGAAAAGTGGACTTTGGACCACTGGGCAACAGTCCAGTTCTTCTCCTTAAATTACTTCAGTCTGTGTGCATTGAATGAACTTTTCCACGACATTCTAATTTATTGAGACGCACCTGTACATAAAGTTTTATACATGAGCCCCCAGGACCTCCGGCAGAAAAATACACCAACAACATTAAAGATACAGCAGTACATTTCATTGTACACATGGGGTACTTTTTTACTCCGGTGTGCACCAAACCCATCTCGAGTGATTGCTGCTAAAAAGCAAATTTTTAGTTTTATCTTACCATAGAACCCAGTCCTGTTTGAAGATCCAGTAGTGTCTGGCAAATGAATATGCTGGAGTTTGTTTTTGGAGAGTGCCACTCAAACTCTCCTCACCATGCATCAGGACAATATAAACACACGTCCTCTTCCAGGAAGATTTGTAAAAATCTGTGTTCATCGTCTGTTTTATTACGTCTTAAATTGATTTTTCCGTACATTTCTGCCATATGTACATTAACTGACAGTCACCACTGACAAGCTACCACTAAATATTGTAGAAAACTTAATTTGCTGTAAAGTTGCTTAGCAATGATTTGTATCGTGAAAAGCGCCTGTACAATAACGTGACTGACTATTTAGCGCCCAAACTCGGGAATAACCTACCTAACATTGTTCGGAAGGCAGACACACTCTTGCAGTTTAAATCTAGATTATAGACCCATCTCTTTAACCTGGCTTACACATAACACACTAATACGCTTCTAATATTCAAATCCGTTAAAGGATTTTTAGGCTGCATTAATTAGGTCAACCGGAACCGGAAACACTTCCCATAACACCCGATGTACTCACTACATCGTAAGAAGAATGGCATCTACACTAATATTAGTCCGTTTCTCTCTTATTCCGAGGTCACCGAAGCCACCAGATCCAGTCTGTATACAGATCACATGGTCACTGCAGTCACCCGGATCCAATACGTATCCAGCCCAGATGGTAGATCATCACCTAGAGAGGACCTCTACAGCCCTGAAAAACAGCGGAGACCAGGACAACTAAATGAGCCACAGAGACAGATCCCCAGTAAAGACCTAGTCTCAGACGACCACCGGGAACCAAGACCACAGGAACCAGATGGTCCTCTGCACAATGTGGACTTTGCTGCAGCCTGAATTCAACTGCTGGTTCGTATGGTCAGAGGAGAACTGGCCCCCCGACTTGAGCCTGGTTTCTCCCAAGGTTTTTCTCCATTCTGTCACCGATGGAGTTTGGTTCCTTGCCACTGTAGCCTTTGGCTTGCTTAGTTGGGAACACTTCATTTCCAGCGATATCGTTGACTTGAATTGCCACAGATTTTTTTTTTTTTTTTTAAAAAAATATTAAACTGAACTGATGTTGGAATGAAGACATACACTGAATCATGATGAACTGTCTTTAACTGAAAAATTAGTGTTTACTATTGTCATTTTGCATTATTGACACACTATTTTCCTAATTAATACTTTTCAGTTGCTTTGACACAATCTGTATAGTTAAAAGCGCTATATAAATAAAGGTGACTTGACTTTAGTTGATTGGAAATTCTTAATTATTGCCCTGATGGTGGAAATAGGAATTTTCAATGCTCTAGCTCTTTTCTTAAAGCCACTTTCTAATCTGTGAAGCTCAATTATCTGTTGATGCACATCAGAACTATATTCTTTGGTTTTTCAGCTGATGGATGATTAAGGGAATTTGTCTATTTTCCCTCATGTTTATATTCCAGTGAAACCAGAAGCAATGGCCGGAAGCAAATCGTAAATATGAATGGGAATATACTTCAGAGATATTTTCCTGTTAAGAATTTCTAAGGGTACAAATTATTGTGGCCTATTGTATATTAGATAATTATTTTTCATATGTCTCTGCTTGAGAGAGAGAGAGAGAGAGAGTTACACGCTGGGTCTCTTTTGCCCTTTTTCTTTCTCCCTGGTGAAACTGAAAATAATTCCATACAACGAAGTGAAAACGTTCAGGGAAGCAACACAGCGTATTATACTTTATGCCTGTATAATAGCCTATATGCTGCTATGTGTTAGACACACAAATTACAAAGTCCAACTGTAACATTTAGCTTTTGCTTCCAAAAAAGGAACTGAATGTCTTGTGCGCTCAACAACAACAAAAAAAAATCGGAAAGATTGCAACTGATGACTAGATCTCCTACTCCACTCATATTAGTTTCTATGGAGTTGACGGGCCATTATCGCAAGAGTTTTATCATTAGATTGTCAGATTTTGTTCATATCTGTCATGCTGTATATCAAAACGCAGAAGTACAGAATCCAAGAAAACTTTATATAACATAAAACTCAGGCGTAAACAAAACAGAGTTTAAACCAGACAACACAGCCTTTCCAAGACTAATACCAGAGAAAAGAGAGCCACAACTGAGAGTATAAATAGGGAGCCTAAACGAGGAAACACACCTGAATTGAGGACTCAAGTCAATCTGTAACCATGGTAACAAACAGGTAGAGAACAAAGCAGAGCAGAACTAATTAACTAACTAGTAGTGATGCAAAGTCCGATTCATTTCCATTAACCTTTTCGGACAGTTAGGCTCATTGAATCAGATTAAAAAGGCGATTCATCGATTCCTGGCATCATCAAGCAATGATGTCACTACGCATTTCATTTCTAACAACTCAGTGCCATGTTGTATCAATGAAACATTCAAATAAAGTCATTTGTGTCAACATGTACTAAAACGTTAAAATAAAAATTTATTTGTGTGAACGCATATTGCTGATTATTGCCTTTCATTCACTTAAGTTAATGGTCAATGGTTCATTCACGGATCCTTCAGTCAGATACGACTGACCAGCATTGACTAACCTACAACTTGGATAAGAGTCTTAAAAGTTTCACACCTACAGCACACATTACAGACATGTACAAACACGCATATGCTTTGCATGTCTAAAATATAAAGAAAGAATAAAGCAGTCCTATAAACTCATTGATTTCGCTTAAACAACTTAAAATATAATCTGCATGCACAATAAACTATCGTAAAATGTATTTACATCTCTCGACAGAAAGGTTTTTGCAGGTTTTAATAAAATGTTAATAACAGTAGTCATATCCCGTTATCGTTTGAAGCAGGGGCAAGAAATCAACCTTGGCCCCTCACCCCAGCCCCTCTTCAAATCCTGTGGCATGTTGAATTTCCTCAGCTGGCGAAGGACGTACAACCGGTTGTACGTCCTTCGCCAGCTGAGGAAATTCAACCTGCCACAGGAGCTGCTTAAACAGTTCTACTCTGCTATCAGTGAGTCTGTCCTGTGTTCATCCATAACTGTCTGGTTTGGTTCAGCTACAAAATCAGACATCAAGAGACTACAACGGACAGTCAGGACTACTGAGAGGATTATCGGTGCCCCTCTGCCCAACCTCCAAGATCTTTACACCACCAGAGTGATAAAAAGAGCTAAGAAAATCACTCTGGACCCCTCAAACCCAGCCCACTCTCTCTTTGATCTGTTGCCTTCTGGTCGGCGCTACAGATCACTGACCACCAGAACAGCCAGGCACAAGGACAGTTTTTTCCCACAGGCTATATTCACCCTGAACAATTAATCTTTCATAATTACATCGTACAAATGACCTATTTATACCAAGATCCAGAATTTGTACACTTGTAAACTGCACACTTTGTAAATAACATATATGCACATGTAGCGTCTCTACCAATCTGACACACTAATTTTAATTGGATTTAACAAATCAATTATTCATTAAATTAACAAACGTTCACAGACCCCTCACCCAATAAACTGGATGCCAGGATGTCTGCTGAACACCAGGCGCTATGGTCACCATGACATCTAATCATGATATCACTGGTTTTATGATCCCCCAGGAATGTGAGAAGGATAGCCAACTCTTTGTCCCAAGGAAAAAAGCAGAAAGTTAGAAAATGGATTGTGTTTCTAGTTAATTCAGAGAAAAACCGTTATTTGAATGAACACACATTTCTTCAGGCCATTGAGTATATCATTGTCATTGTGTATTTTGTCTTTGATATTCTTAGACTATTTTAGTATGCTTGTGAGGGGACCCATTCCTGATCCTCCCTTTTCACTATATGTAATCTTACCTTGTTTAGTATCTATGAATTTGCCTTTGTATGATCGAAACAAGCGGGTATATTATATGGTGGTACATAGGCAATATATATTAGGGGCCTGAGAATCTTTAGTAATTTCGATTAAAGTCCATTTGCAAATTACCATGCTTAGAGAACAAAGGGTCGTAAAACCCTCCAGGAACTGCCACCTCCCACTCGGAATTTCCATATTTCTCATTGGACAACCCCATCTTGAAAGGCGGAGATCTTCTACGACCTTAAAGGCCCGGCTCCAGGGACCCGCCCCAGTCGGTGGTTCGGTCAGAAGCAAAGATGAAGATGTGAGAAAAACGCTTCAGGATACCAAAGCATCTGTGCCAGGCCTTTTCTTCGGCCTAGTCCTTTCCATTCATCAAGTAAACACTGACTCAAACTGGTGTTCTTCTCATCGAACCGAATTCAGCAAAGATCTACGGGAAGCCTTAAGATTGCATCAGGAATCTATTTTCAGACAGACGAGATTTGCAAGTATTCAAACTTAGTCTTATTTAATTGATACATTAAGTATCAGTTACAACTTTTTACAAAGGTGTGTTTGAACTCAGAATCTGACGTATCCCTGAAGGCTTTGATCTGTTGAATATACATGCAAAGTGTTCCATAAAATCCATTCTTTATGCCTCTTTCTATGATGAGTTAAACTTTAACCCTTTCCTATAACAACTGTATGTGTGTGTGTGTGTTGTGGATGTGTATGGTAGAAGGCTTTTTAAAAAAAAATGGGTTTTATGTAGTATGTTAGACTAGTTTAAGTGTGTATGTAGTTAATAAAACACTTGTATCACACTTGACGTGGTTCAATGTTTGCTCATAACTGGAGTCACTTAATCATTCAGATTTACGCTACAAGCTTTGTAGAATTGCACAGTAAGAAAGTTATTTCCTTTAACCAGGAAAATAACGTTCTTAGAATTGACAAGACGGTTGACCCTGAGTGGTCAGCTAAATATCTACAGTGGATCTAAAATATGAATAGTTAATTATAACTAGTTATGGTTAATTATTCATATTTCCCATGAGCTGATTCGCTACACACACTTATAACATATCTGTACATTTATCTAAACAATTGCATTTTTTATTTTTCTGTATATAGTACATTATTTAATTTCTGTTTTTTTTTCTTACATTAGTGTTATATTCCATCCATACTGTGTTATTCCTATGTATGTCTGCACTATGTTTGTACTTTCTTCTGCACTGGAAGCTCCTGTCGGCAAGTCAAATTCTTTGTGTGTGTAAACATACTTGGTAATAAAGCTCTTCTGATTCTGATTTAACTGGTCAGCGTGTGGATGGATCCAGAAACTTACCCCAATACCACAAATCTTTAGTATAAAACATGGTATAACACTACTTTGTGAAACAGTATAGTTGAATACTGTGGGGAATAAAGGTGTTTAAAAAAGTATTCTATAAATAACACGGCCGTTCATACATAATATGGTTGCATAAATGGATACCTTTATTATTTTAAACTTTAAAGGGGTCATATGATGCTTTTTTAAAGATCATTATTTTGTGTATTTGGTGTAACAGAATATGTTGACATGTTTTAATGTTAAAAAAACACATTATTTTATACTGTACATTATTGTAAGTCCTCTCTCAAGCGCTTCGTTTTCTACAAAGCCCCCTCATTTCACAAGCGCAGTCTGCTCTGATTGGCCAGCTGACCCAGTGCATTGTGATTGGCCGAACACGCAAGCACTCGTCGGAAATGTAACGCCCCTACCATAAAGCGGCTTAATCTGTCAAAATAAATGTTAAAGACAGAGCCCGAAAAAGGAACAGAGTCACGTGACAGACACAGAGATGAAGCTGGTATGTGTTTGCAGCACACAAGCCACCGTTAAGACAGCTGACTCCACTGTGATGTGTCTCGCTCTCTCTCACTCTCGCGCTATGCTGCGCGCACTCAGCCCCACTCACACACACCCGCTCTCTCCGCTCACGAGGCGAGCACCACGAGGAGCAAAACTCTGCATTTGAACAGTCAATAGCAAATACTTAAACTAATAACAAAGTTGTAGGTTTTCTCTCTATGAGAAGATGATAATAAGAGGAAAATATAAATACATGCGATTTCAAGTTTTCCTTTCTCTTTGGAGTGTTACAAGCTGATTGTGCATGGATAAGATCCCTGAAGTTGCAAAGACTAAAGTCTCAAAACCAAAGAGACATTCTTTATCAAAATTAAGACTCTGCCACACACCCTAAAACGGCTCGTTCTAACACCCCACATATCTACGTCACTATCTGGAAATATTAACATAATGCCGCCCAAATGTTCAAGCAAAGAAAAAAGGCGTGGTTTCAGTAACCGCAGTTAGTGTTGAAGCAGCATGTCAGGGAGACGCTGTGTGTTTCTAGACAAAAGCAAAAGCACTTTATTTGGCCTTCCGAAAGTAGATGCATTTAGGAATCTTTAAGATTACTTACAACAGAACAGCAATGCATTTATGGACGACCGTTTCGTGAACCTAGGAGAGAAGGTCATTCTGACGTTGCTATGACAATCTGGCGCTTATGAATCAGCTACTGTTTTGTCATTAGTTAAAAATTTGCTATTGACTGTTCAAATGCCGAGTTTTGCGCTTCGTGTGTGTGTGTGAGAGAGAGGGTCACACACAGGGAGTCAGCATTCTGACCTTTGACTTGGTGCTTGCAAACAATACCCAGCTTCCTCCACTGTGTTCGTCACGGTGGACTCTGTCCCCTTTCGGCTATGCTTTACAATTATTGAAAGATGAAGCTCGTGATTATGGTAAGGTTTGTTACATTTCCTACGAGTGCTTGCGGTGTTAGGCCAATCACAATGCACTGGGTCAGCTGGCCAAGCAGAGCAGACTGCGCTTGTCGGGAAGGAGCGACTTGGTGAAAACGAAGCGTTTGAGAGAGGCGGGGCATAGAGGACCTACAATAAGTATTTGAAATATAATGTGTTTTTTGAACATTAAAGCATCTCAACATATTCTGTTACACCAAATACAAAAAATAATGATCTTTAAAAAAGCATCATATGACCCCTTTAAAATGTCTCCATGATTGGCTTTTGAAGAAATATCGTAGTATCGTGCTACAGCGCACATTCTAACAGCTGAAGTTCTGGCGCCACCGTCTATGGTCTCAATATACGGTACAACGCCACATACATTCACTTCAAATGTTAACTCGGAGGTAGAGTTACGCTCACGGGACACTGCATTTATGCACAATCACAAAAGTACATTATTTGCATGTGCTTTAAAGCCTTGCCGGTTAAACATTTAATTCACGTGCTGTTCTGCCGTGCTTCTGAGCGAGTACACATGAAGTGATTACTAGACTTAAGTTTAAGACTTAAACTCAACTTATAAGTTGTCTTTGGCATCTGATTGATTTTGCGTCTAATACTGTCAAAAGCACACAAAGTTTACATATAAACACATCTGGTCATGTCTAAAGTGAAAGTAAACAGTTGAGAGAGAAACGGATGCGTGCAGCTCTTAAAGGGACAGAACTAAATATGCTCCCGCTTGTCATTAAAGGGATAGTTCACTCAAAAATTAAATGTATGTGTTATTTACTCACTCACATGTTGTACCCCCAAACCTGTATTAATTTCTTTCTTGTACTGAACACAAAATATATATTGAAGAATGTGGGTAACCAAACAGTTGCTGGTCCACATTGACTTTGATAGTAGGAAAAAATACTATGGAAGTCACTGTGGACCAGCAACTGTTATGCTATGTGCAAAAAAAGTTAACGTACAGCCCTGCCTTGACCCCCTATTTATTTTACTTTGTTGTTATTGACTTCTTGAAGAGAAAACCTTCATACCATATATTTTATTCTCATCCTGAACATCGGTTTGAAATTTCACAGCGGACCCTGCACAAATTCAACAGATCCCCATTATAAACCATTTTTTTTCCATAAGAAAAAAGCAAGATTGTTTATCTTTCTGAACCTTACCTAACATTGCAACAGGAGACCCACTCCCTCAACTCGCATGTGCATGTCATAAAATAGAGGCAATGGACATACTTTGTTTACTGCACATCTTAGAAAAATTAACTGTTTTGACCCACTGCACTTTACCTGACACACCACCAAAGTTCACAATGCCAGACCCCACAAAAACGTTAGGTTACTAACGTAACCCCGGTTCTCTGATAACATGAAGTGAGGTATCTCACTATGGGAACGCCTCAGGCGTGACCGATCGCGGAAGCATCAATAACACCACATCTGCCAACTATGGCAGACCAATCGCTGCAGCGATCAGGGAGTCCCGCCTCCCTGTATATAAACAGTAGCTACCTGCCGTTTCGTGATTCTCCACATATCTCTTCTCCGTGCAGTAAAGGCAAAGAGGGCAATGTTTGTGAGATACCTCACTTCACGTTATCAGAGAACCGGGGTTACGTTAGTAACCTAACGTTCTCTTTCTAACATTCGTTCAGTATCTCACTATGGGATATAGACAACTCCCGTATTGCCGATATGCTGACGAAGCAGACTAAAGTAGAGTAGGTTATTATCTGAATCATAACTCCCGACAGAGGTGAAAACCGAACAATATGAGGAATTTGCCCCTTCATAACCTGCATTATTCACCCTGACTATTCACTCCCAGGACTGAGTGGGCCAGAGAGGGTTCTGTCACATCCAGTCTATAGAAACGAGCAAATGTGTGCGGAGAAGACCAGCTGGCTGCCACGCAAATTACTCGAATAGAAATGCCTCTAAACAGAGCCCAGGATGTAGCCATACCTCTAGTAGAGTGTGCTCGTAATCCTATTGGGGGCTCTATATTTGCATTATTGTAACATAACACGATAGCATCCACCACCCAGTGGGAAAGGCATTGACGACAGATAGGTTTTCCTTTGTAAGAGTCAGCCCATGAGACAAATAGCTCTTACGAAGTGAGTGGGTTCTCTGAACATAGGTATACAGAGCACGAACCGGACATAAACTGTGTAACCTCTCCTGCTCTGGGGATGAAAAAGGTGGTGGATGAAAAGCTAGCAGGTCCACTGATTGAACATGCACCAGCATGATTAAACACTTTAGGCACAAACGCCGGGTTAGGTCTAAAAGTTGACCCCCCGGAGCGAACATCATACATGAGGAGTGAACTGATAAAGCATGTCACTCACTCACCCTTTTTGCTGTAGTGAGAGCAAGTAACATTGCCGTCTTAAAAGCGAGCAGCTTCAAGGCAATGTTATCAATGGGTTCGAAAGGGGCTTTTGAGAGGGGGGGCGGCGTTAAGAACTAAGGACAACTCCAAGGCCGGGACCAGCAGCTTCGATTATGGGTGCAGCCTAAGTGGCCCCCACCCCCCTCTTTTTTTTTTTTTTTTTTAAATCAAAGACGAGAGGGTGTTGGCCCGTAGTACTTGCGTTAAGATCAACATGACATGCTGAGATAGCGGACAGATAAACCTTAACTGTAGAGAAGGCTCTGCCCTTATCCAGAAGGTCCTGTAGGAAGCACAGCACATCCAAAACTGAACACAAGAAAGAAACAATGATTCTATCTACGCACCATCCCTCAAACACCCTCCATTTGAGATTGTATAAAGAACTCGTTGAGGCAGTTCTGAATTGTCTCTACCACTTTCGGAGGTAACCCAGCTGCATTCAGATTTAGCCTTTCACGGGCCAGGCCCAGAGAGCTAGTTTCTGAGGGGAGGGGTTAAAATTTCCCCCCGTGCTTGTGAGAAGAGATCACTGCATTCTGGTAACGGCCATGGCTGGTCATAGAGCAGTTGTGCAATCTCCGCAACCCACAGTCTCCCCGCCCAGTAAGGCGTGATCAGAATCATTACATGTCTGCATTGCCGAACCCTCCGTAGTATTGGCTCAATCAGGCTCAACAGAGGGAACGCATACAGTAACACGTCTGGCCAATCGTGGGCTAGAGCATCCACACCCAACGGTGCATCGTCGGTGGCCAGAGAAGAACAGGGGACATTGCGTGTCTTTGCATGATGCGAAGAGATCTATGGCACCCGGCCGAATCTCTGCCACACCATGAGGATCACTTGGGGGTGGAGTCTCCACTCCTCATACAGAGGATTCCCTTTGTGCAGTAAATTCACTCCCCTGTTCATTATTCCTGGAATATGTGTTGCGTGCAACGACAGGAGGGTCCTGCTGCTCCACATAATCAGTTATTTCGCTAACAAGTGAAGCTTGTGAGAATGAACTCCTCCCTGCCGATTTATGTAGGCTATCACCGTTGTATTGTCCGTCCTGACCAATACATGATGATTCTTGAGAAAATGCACAAAATGTCTCAGAGCTAGTAACACTGTTAGTAGTTCTAGAAAATGTATGTACTTCTCTCTCAGCGCGGGAGACCAAACTCCTCTCACTGTTCTGCCCTCGAACACCGACCCCCAGCCCGTGAGAGATGCATCTGTCATCACCACTTTCCTTAACATAACAGGACCCAGAGGGCATCCTGTCCTGAGAAAAGACGGGGCTCTCTAATGACGAAGAGCGCTCATGGATTCTGGTGAGACACGCAATCTGTGGCTGAGATGGCTCTTGGGGCAAATGTCCTGTGACTAGGGGAAAAAAATTGAACAGCACGGTTCGCCACACATGGTTCGGCACACGCTAGGACCGCAGTTCAACTTAAATCTGACTGTGCATCTGTAATATGGTTTGCTATAAATAACACGTAAAACAAACAGGGTTCGATTAATGTATGTTTCTGTTGATGGATGTGCATTCTGGCTTCCCAGTACATTACAACAACAGCGATGAAAAAAAAAATGTGGACAACCCATTCACTCTTGTTCAATGCAAATGCCGTATGCTGGAATATGAGCAGTCATTTATTACGTCATCACCCGGGTGCTGATAGCGCACGCGCACAGGTGAGACTCTGAACAGCACACGTTGATATCTGTGTTTAAACTAAACTCATTTAAGCTTGGCCAGTTTAAACATTAAAGAGCCAGAGGTGCGAGCTCAGTGGCTCATCCGAATGCGCGCAAACCTGCCGATCAGAACACGCGCAACTATAGCGCTCTCTGTTTAAATGGACATACACACAAAAATGATGTAAAAATGCCCGTCTTGGTAAGTATACTATAGCAGACATAGTCGGCTGAATGTACTGTATCAGTACACTGGATCAGTGCATTCTCTTAAAGTGACAGCACTTTCTTAATATGAATCAAATAGCAACAACAAAGAATGTCACCTGCTATTGATTGAATCGCTTTTGTAACTTTAATTAAGATTCATCTGTAATTTATACAGTGAAATATTGCTGCTGTTTTACATTTAATACTTTATTCAAATTTCGGTACCTAAAAACTCATTTAATACTAAAATCCCAAAAGGACACTGATAACACCACGCAGCCACAACAAGCACTGCTCATGGACACCATCACGGCTGAGCCCAGCCCACAGAGCTCATCACAGACAGACCGTGACATATCAGAACAGCTCCAAGACTCAGCACACAAGGACGACTTTCTGGAAAACAGCCAGGGAAGCCAGGACAACATATCACAGCCACCGGAAACAACAGAGCCAGAGCCCCGCTCACCAGACACATTATTCCTCTCTCCAACATCTCCACTTCTAAGCTTCTCACAGAAAATGGAGGAACTGGTTTATGCTGGGACCAGACTCTCCCACTCTTTTGCTGCAAGCCCCCAGATATCAACTAAAAAACGGCGGGCACCACAACCACCAAAGTCTGTGGGCCCAGCTCATCCTCCTCCTCCAGTGAGAGCTCTCCGGCCACTGCCACAACGCCAGGGCCCAAACCCTCCATCTGCTGTAGGTGACCCAAAAAACAACTGATATCTGCTCTCAGTGATATGTGTCGGTCCCCGCTGTATAATAGCAGCAACATTCACAAATGTTTACAGAACAAGCGGGAACCCAGTGTGCCTGTAGTTTTCTCTATTTCTGTTTTATCACGTGATAGAAAGTCTAAGGCCTTCTTAAGCCGTACGGCTGATTTATCTAATCTGCGGCCTGTTATGCATCAAACTAATATTGCTGTTGAGACAAAATGCCAAGACATCAAGTTAGCATTTGTAAACATTCGCTCACTAAAAAATAAATCATATCTAATCAATGACTTAACCACAAACAACCTAGATTTTATGTTTCTAAACGAAACATGACTAGAAGACAGCTGCAGTGCAACAGTCATCAATGAAACAGCCCCTCCTAACTTTACATTCATGAGTGTTTGCAGGACTGTTAGGAGAGGTGGAGGTGTAGCTGCTCTATTTAAAGATGTCTATCAATGCAAGCAAGTGTCATTTGGTCAGTACTTGTCTTTTGAATATCTAGGGATTGTGTTGAAAGGTGCTCCACGCATTCTGTTTATCATTATTTACAGGCCTCCAAAATACTCTCCAGCCTTTGCTGAAGAGTTCACAGAAATGCTATCAATGATTTCCTCAGAGATTGACTGTTTTGCTATTGCAGGGGATCTTAATATTCACATAGATAATGCAGAAAAAAAAACTACAAAAGAAATTATAACTGTTATAAATACTTTTGACCTGATTCAGCATGTGCATGAACCCACACACAATCGGGGACATACTCTAGATTTACTCATCAGTAGAGGTCTAAACATTTCATCCATTGTTATTAAGGACGTAGCACTATCTGATCACTTCTGTATTTTCTTTGATATATTGATCTCTGTTACCACTGAATCTAGATATGTCTCTGTCAGAAAGAGATGCAATAACGAAAACACTAGTGTGCTATTTATGAAGGCTATATATTTAACACCAAGCATTTCTGCAGACTCTGTTGATCTTCTCCTTGATTCGTTTAACTCAAAAGTTAAGAATGTTATTGATGACATTGCTCCTTTGAAAGTCAGTAGGAAGACTGGCAGACAGAAATCAGCTTGGAGAAAATCAACAGCATTTCAGAGTATGAAAAGACAATGCAGAAAGCTGAGCGGATGTGGCGGAAGACAAAACTTGAAATCCACTATAGCATATATAAAGACAGCCTTCGTGCTTTCAATGTGGAACTAGGCAAAGCTAGACAGTCATTCTTCTCAAACCTTATAAACAGTAACTTAAACAACACTCGCACTCTTTTTGCTACTGTTGAGAGACTGAAAACCCCCCAAGTCAGATTGCCAGTGAAATGCTCTCCGACAGCAAATGCAATGAGTTTGCTTCCTTCTTTTCTGAGAAGATCAATAATATCAGGAAGGCGATTAGCACATCCCCAAGTTATGCAGAGGTTAGACAGATTCGACCACAATATCAAAAAGAAAATACTATGTCTGCTTTTGAAGAAATTAATAGCAAAATTTTGGAAGAAATAGTACAGCACCTTAAATCGTCAACCTGCTATCTTGACACACTTCCCACATATTTTTTCAAAAGGGTGCTTAACTGTTTGGAAGCAGATCTCTTAGAAGTGGTGAACGCCTCACTTCTTTCTGGGACTTTTCCAAACTCCCTGAAAACTGCAGTTGTTAAACCCCTTCTGAAAAAGAGCAATCGTGATAACATCATATTGAGCAACTATAGACCAATATCAAATCTTACTTTTATAGGAAAGATTATTGAAAAGATATAATCAGCTGAACAAATACTTAAACTAAAATGGATACCTGTCCTGGACAATTTTCAATCTGGTCTCTGACCGCATCACAGCACAGAAACAGCGCTCATTAAAATAATAAATGATATTCGATTAAATTCTGATTCTGGCAAAATATCAGTGCTGGTACTACTAGATCTCAGTGCTGCGTTTGACACTGTTGATCATAACATACTACTAGAGAGACTGGAAAACTGGGTCGGGCTTTCTGGGATGGTAATCAAATGGTTCAGGTCATACTTAGACTTATGCTCTCCTATACTCACATAATAACCTCTCCCTTCTAAGTGGACGTCCATGACATGCGGAGTCCCACAAGGCTCAATTCTTGCACCACTCCTGTTTAGCCTGTATATGCTCCCACTAAGTCAATTAAGGAGGATAGAACCAAATCGCCTATCACAGCTATGCTGATGATACCCAGGTTTACATAGCCTTATCTCCAAATGACTACAGCCACATTGACTCCCTCTGCCAATGCATTGATGAAATTAACAGTTGGATGTGCGAGAACTTTCTTCAGTTAAACAAGGAAAAAACTGAAGTCATTGCATTTGGAAACAAAGATGAAGTTCTCAAGGTGAATGCATACCTTGACTCTAGGGGTCTAACAACTAAAAATCAAGTCAGGAATCTTGGTGTGATTCTGGAGACAGACCTTAGTTTCAGTAGTCATGTCAAAGCAGTAACTAAATCAGCATACTATCATCTCAAAAAACATTGCAAGAATTAGATTTTTGTTTCCAGTCAAGACTTGGAGAAACTTGTTCATGCCTTATCACCAGCAGGGTGGACTATTGTAAAGGTCTCCTCACCGGCCTTCACAAGAAGACAATTAGACAGCTGCAGCTCATCCAGAACACTGCTGCCAAGATTCTGACTAGAACCAGAAAATCTGAGCATATTACACCAGTCCTCAGGTCCTTACACTGGCTTCCAGTTATAATTAGATTTGATTTTAAAGTACTTTTACTCGTTTATAAATCACTCAATGGCCTAGGACCTAAATACATAGCAGATATGCTCACTGAATATAAAACCTAACAGACCACTCAGATCATTAATATTGAGTCAGTTAGAAATACCACGGGTTCACACAAAACAAGCGGAATCCGCTTTTAGCTATAATGCCGCCCGCAGCTGGAATCAGCTTCCAGAAGAAGTCAGATGTGCTAAAATATTAGTCACATTTAAATCTAGACTCAAAAATCATCTGTTTAGCTGTGAATTTACTGAATGAGCACTGTGCAATGCCCGAACTGATTGCACTATATTTTATGTATAATCGTTTTCTTAAATTAATTTTAAACCTCTTAAATCAATTTTTAAAATCATTTTCAAAGTTTTTAAATTCCTTGTTTTATTGTTGTGATTATTTTTTTTCTTTTCTTTTATGTAAAGCACTTTGAATTACCATTGTGTATGAAATGTGCTATACAAATAAACTTGCCTTGCCTAATGTTAGACCTCCCTAAAAAAACTGAAAATCACTGTTTATTTTATTTGTATCTTTACTCTATTGCATTTATGTGCTGTTGCTTGTAGTTAGATTATTCTTATTTTCTTTATTTTTATTTGACAGTATAGTTTTTCCCTAAACATAGCACATACCGAACTGTACCAAAACTGTGACTCTAAAAGTGTGATACAAACCAAACCGTGAGTAAGTTGAACCATTCCACCCCTACCTGTGACACTGTCCAAATCTGAAAATCCCTCATTCGCGGCAGTCCCAGGGTAACCACTGACACTGTCGAGGCCATCAGACCCAGTAGCCGAAGACACATTCTGAAAGAGACTGATCTCCCTCGTTGAAAAAGGGAGAGGCAGCTGTGAAATGAGTTGATGTGATCCTCTGATAGGAAAGCTCGAAACCTCACTGAATTCAACCTGAGACCCAAGTAGACCATTTCCTGTGCAGGAGTTAGACAACTCTCCGTCTGGTTTATCTTGAAACCTAATCTCTCCAGATGCATCACTAGAGTGTACGTATCGCTCTCTGTACAGGGGAGAGTGAACTCACATCCTGTGCACTCGGCGGACGCGACTGATTTGGGGGAAGAATAGCATCTTAATCATCGTCATCCTCGTTCTCTTGTCCTCGTCATCTTCCTATCCCGCTAACGGATCTTCGAACAGCGGGGGAAGGACGGGTGACACCCTCTCCATCATCTTTCTCCAAGAGCTGCTGGCCTGCGGACCATCCATCGGTTCCTCTCTGGGTTAAGCACAGAGGCATGGGTCCGACTTCCCAGCTACTGCCACGTGGAGTCTCCACTCGGATCACACTCACACGGATGGGGAGGAAGACCTTTTCCGTCGGGGCTCTCCGGCTCTTTTGCAGTGGCCATGGGGCCTGCACTCTCTTCGTACGGTAAGCCCACCACAATGTAACAACAAGTACGGAGCTGTGCTGCGATAGAGAGCTCTTCTTTTCCTTCTTTTTGGTGCGTGGTGAGCGCCCCCAAAAACTTTATATACAGTTTAAAACTTTATATAAAACTGCAGTTTATATACAGGTAGGGCTGCACGATACATCTTTTTAGCATCGATATCGCGATGTGCGCATCTGCAATAGTCACATCGCAGGATGTGCGATGTTTAGTATACTGGTCGTTATATTTGTACTGATTGTTTTCTTTGTGCGACTGGCGTTTTCCACGTGTTTTTAGGCACAACATGTGATCCAAAGTCTGTCTACACTGGACGCGACAAAGCGACCTTTGCAAATCATTTGAACTTTTGTGTCAGTACGTCATAAAGAGAACGCGGCATCAGTTTACTGTTGGGGATTTGTCGTGCCGTGCCACGCAACATTCAGTGTAGTCAGTCACACACCATCACTGATTAAAATGGGTTCTATAGTATTTTGTTGCGCTGCGCCGCTCGCGTCCAGTGGTATACATTGTGTAGCCACGCAGATGCATGCTTGAACACTGAATTCTGTTCACTTCTGCTTCTATTTGTGCCTGAAATACGGTGCTCTGCAAGTATCCTTGTAAACACAGATGCTTATGGCTTAGGTGAAGGTAAACAATTGAGAAAAAAATGGATGTGTAACAGTATATCGGTTCACAGCAGTTTAATATTCCTGTTGCTTTCACGGGCCCAGGAACATGACATCAAGACAAAACAAAACACAGAAACTGTACTGAAACTGTGACTTAACGCTGAAAAATATAACCCTGGTGCCTTATTCATTTGTATCTTTGTTCCATGTCCCTTATGAGTTGACCAGCCGCCTCTGCTGGGCCTTCGCGACTCCTGAAAAACTTTTTCATTCCATGTCGCCCCATCAAGCTTTCGCTGGATCCGCTCCTCTGCTATCATTGAGAGGAACGTCTGTACTTCCTCAACTGGGGGAACAGCCACTTTTTGGTTGTTTAAAAAAGGTGTGCTTGTTTAAAACAGTTGCGTTCGATCCTTCGCTCACTGTGCTGATTTAAATCTAGCGCTTCTTTTGTGTTTGTGTCGCAAGTTCAGTGATGCAGGTAGTGATGATTCTCTCTGGCCAATCAGTGATCAGTAGTTAAGTTCAATTTTTTACATTGAGGGCTGGATTCAAAATCACACCAAAATCAGTGTGTTGATGATTTTGGTTTCTATTCACATAATTTTATTCGTAAAAATTATAGAATGTATATAAATAAACATTTTCAAAGATTTTTCAAACGGAAAATGTAATTAATTAAGATTCAATATGTGATTCAAGTATTCACTTAATTTTTTTTGGAGCAGCGCATATGGAACAATTGGCAACCATGTAGGTGTTTACATGTTCACGTATGAATTACTGTATGAATAGCGCTCACTGCGAGTAGGCATGATCACATTACAGATAATGAGCTCAGACAGGAAAGACTGGACCTCGCGTTGATTTCATTCGGATTACTTCATCAGAGAACATTTGTCTTCGAACAACACTTACGTCATTTAAAAGCAGACACTTCAAGCTTTCTATAGATATATTTCTCATGTCTGTGTGTCAAGTGAGTCGCCCTTTCTTTTTTTCTACCTTCACCTACCTTTGTGACCCATTTCAGAAGTTGTTCACGATCTACTACGACTCGCCTCTAGAAACTCCCCACTCGTTTTCTCAGTTTTCTTGTATTCTGCGTTCCAAGCAACAAAGCCCTCACCATTCGGCTCTTCCTTTATCTTCCTCTCTCGCCTGCGCAGTGTGGTATAAATAAAAGTAGACCCTTTACAGATTCTAATGATGTATTTCTGTTATCTGTAAGATCAAAAACGAAAGTGTAATTAAAGTTCTTTTCGGTGTTATCAGGAACAAAATGCCACAAAACGTGCCGGCGCGGGCTTCAACCCCAGAGGGTTAACAGAAGTTATTTGGGTATGTAGCTTGGGCCTTTGGCCGAAGGGGATAGAGTCACTGACAGCCGCTGATGCATCCAAGGGGCGACTCCGATGGTTACTCTGTGGAATCAGTGCACAGTGCTTGCCTCAGGAAATGCGGCATGCACTCTCCTTAGGATGTCAGCGTTGAGTATTTCGTTCTCCATAGTGACCTCATAGATGACGCAGTTCTTTTATTTAAAATGTAACATGCTCGTAGTTTATTTTGCTCTTTAGTGAAATGATATACAGCGTGCGCCGCCGCATTTGCGTGTGCAATTGAAGAGTGTGCGCTACGAGCACAGTATAACATGTGACAGGACAGATTAGTTAATTTTCTGAGGTTAAAGAGTTTTATTGTATAATACGTAATGAAAATAACATAGAAAATAATGAGCACGACCTTAAGCACAACGTTCACTCTGATTGCAATACCTAATGGGGACCGCACTTTTTCTTTCAGTACTGGACGAACTGTCAACAGCTTTCACTAACACGGTCTTCAAATAGTCCGCATAAGAACTTACCTTTTTTTTTTTTCCTATTGTTCTCTTGACTGTATACTCCCTCTGTGACCCTGTGAGAAACACGGTTCTATAACATCTCAACTGTTACTAATTCTCATGCAGCTCAAAGCATTACTGGTTAGAATCTCTCTATTCTGATCCATCACACGTTTTACTGATGTTCCAGATATCTACTCCAAACCCGCACAGAGCGGCTGAGTGAATTGGGTCTTACTATTTGGATGAGGCTCATTGTGTTTCTGTAGACGCTGTAGAAGGACAGAGTTCCTGCACTATGATCCACAAACACTCCTATTCTACAACATTTGCTGATGGGCTTTACTGGGAGATTAGTCCATATATTATTGTGTCTGAATGAGTATCTGTAGGGAGAGCAGATCAAACTCCAGGAATGATCATTACATCCAAACACACACTCACTGCCCCGTCCTTTCCTGCTGATGCTCTTATATGACACTAATATACGCACACCATTATTTCCACTCCACTCCAGCTCCCAGTAACAACGTCCACACACACTCTCTCTACACAACACCTGATAATAAAAATCAAATCTGTCTGGATGATCAGGATACAGCTGTTTCTCTTCCACATGTGTCACCTTTCTGTTCTCCTCAGACAGACTGAGTTCAGTGTTTGCTGTGTTTGGATCCAGTGTGAGAAAACAGGCATCTGAACACAAAAACAGAGACATTTAGAAGAACAATCACTAAAGAGCCTGTGTGTGTGTGTGTGTGTGTGTGTGTCCGCGCATGTAGACGTACATTTCTGTAGTCCTGCTGTAATCCTGGATTCTCCTCCATGATCCACACTAGAAAACACACACAGAGTCACATTCAGTCAGTGAACACAAGCTTGTTGCCATGCAGTTGTTGGGGTACTTCTGGTGGTTGCTGTGAAGTTGATAATGTGTTCTAGTGATGGGAAGTCCGGTTCTTTTCCACGAACCGGTTCTTTCGGACAGTTCATTTCAATTAACCGGTTAAAAAAAACGGTTCATCGATTCTTTTACGCCCTAACGTAATGACGTCATTCGCAATGACATAATGATATCAAGTCTATCGTCCCGGGCCGGGATAAAAATACACATTCAAATATATAAAGTCTGTAATCATAACTTCAGTCTGTTAAAACATCATAATCATGATCTGAAAAGTTTACAATTAAGTTTTGCAACTAAGCACCCAAATACAGTAACAGGAAGTGATGTGCATACGAGGATGTAAGTCTTGAAGATATAAAGTAAATAAATTAGTTGTCAATAATTGATACTTTTGACTCATCCCTTTTCTTAAAAATCGTTTTACATGCTGCAAATTGCAGTGCAGATCTTAAAAAGGTATTAAAGTCTTAAATTTGCAAAAAAATCCTTTCAGAACCGTTTACTTTTATGGTACCATTTGGAATAAACTATCTTATTTTTTTTTATTATCCCTTTTTAACGTCCTTTTACGGTTGTTTTGAAGCATGTTCCGTAGGCTACGACTAAAAAAGGACCTCTGTATATTTTTTTGTCACATTTACGACAATGCAATTGAAATATTACATTGGCTTGTCGGGTATATTCTGTCCACTGACACAAGTTTTCTTCGCATTATCTAACTCACAGTTTTTAACTTCAAAAATCGTTAAAAACAAATGACGATTAGTTATAGCTGTATTTCCTTCATAAAAAGGAATTTGAGTAAGACGGGTTGTAAAAGGTGTGTGACGTGGTGTATGCTGGCGCCCCGTGGTATAGGAGACAAACTGCTAGCCCTCGTCACATCAAAGTTGCCCATAGCCCTGAATCTACACAGTACCAGTGTCATTAATTATTTTCTGTTTGGAGGAAATCAGCACCTTTGATTAGATGTTTGACGTGACTATTATAGAAGGTAGTTTATACTGTCTGTTTACGTTTCCGCGAGAGCTTGTGTTTGTAGCCAGCATGTTTGGTGTGCAGTTTATGTGTCTTTATAACGCCTCTTGCAGTCACTTTTTTTAACCGTCTATTTAAAATTAATTTTATTTAATACAGGATGCTGATCTCCAGAAAGTTCGTGTTTTCCAGAGTGTGGTCCTTTTTTTTTTTGTATTCTTCTGGTTGGCTGTCGAGTAGTAATCTAGGGTAATGTTCCCTCCTGTACTGTAATAGTGATTCCATTTTTAAACTTGTCAGTTAAAATTAGGGGCTTTTTTTGTTCTTTTATTTAACAGTTGTTAATGTTTGTCAATGGAAACTGTAGGGAATGGCTTCCTTTTGTGTATTGTTACACTGTTTGCTGTGCTCCTGCTTGTGGCCATGTAGGGTTAAAGTACTGTTTTGTTGTTAAATGTGTTTTGAGCGATTTTAGTTAAGATTTTACTCATCAAATAGTGCCTCTTTAAATCCTTATACTATATTAATGGTAAAATCTATCTGCTCAACATACTTGTGTTGCATTGGATCCTATCCTCCAGTTTTTCAGAGAGCATCTTCACTCCTGAATCTCCTGGATTATTATCACTCAGATTTAGTTCTGTCAGGTGTGAGGGGTTTGAACTCAGAGTTGAAGACAAATAACCACAGCCTTCCTCTGTCACGATACAGCCAGACAACCTACAAAAACATACAGCAACAGTCCACATCACATTAGTTTGTTTGTTCTGTATATCACATTATGTGTTGTATCCTTTTTGTATTGAACTGATTATTCAATAAAAAGTATTTACAATAGAACATAATTTACACTAATTTAGCTTCATCAGGAAGGAACAAACATTCCCCCAAATCATTGGACATTTGTCACAGTGTGGCTATGCTAATACGGTGCAAGACAATGAATTTCACGAAAAGAGTCTTCAATCCAAAGATAATGAACACTCACAGGAGCTCAGTGGGAATATGCATCCACAAAATTCAAAAACGAGGCAGTACAATTAAGCTAAGGAAACTCAGAACTTATATACACAAAACTCAGAATCAAAACTGGTGAGAACTAATCAATTATCTTATGAGTAACCAAGGAAACCCACTAGTGGAGTGAATCAGGCAACACAAGGAAACCAAAACGGACTATAAAATTCTGGTGTTTGATCTCTTACACGGACAGTAGTGGCACAATACTACTCCTGAAATCTTATGTTGGCAAAGTAGAGAAAGAAAGAATCTAAGGATAAGATTAAAACATCTGGCACAAATGTAAATCCACATTAGTCATGTATGGCCAAACTGAGTGTAGCTGAGAAGCAATGACTCTACAGACAGTGTAGGGATGCTGAACACAGAGCATTTGCAGAAGAGTATTTGCAGAAAAGGACACAGAGCTGTGTCTGAGATATTGAAACAAAATAAGGAATGAAAATGAGAGAGACCATCAGCAAAGATGCAGGGAAAGACTCAGGGTGTATTCACACCAGGAAAGTCCGCTAGTTCACTTGCATTGGTCCGGACCAAGTTCATGTTGATTTTTTCGTTTGTTGTGTGGTTTGCTTTCATACTGCCGCTTTTTTGCCAAAGTGCACCAGAAATTGTACACAACCACACTGTTCTAAAGGTCCTCCATTCATTTGACAGATTCTCAAGCTGTACCAGATGTTCTTTGGACCGACCGAACCACCTCTTCAGCGGTCCCGGCGTTGTTTGGTCCGCACCCGAGTGCGATTGCTGTATTCACACCTGCCCAAAAGATCCGCACCAAGGGTGAAACGAACTTGAGTTTGATTCAATCGAACCAAGCAAGACAGGTGTGAATACACCCTTAGAGACATAGGCCTGGGACACACTAGACGGTTTTCAAATCTTAGACAATTTTAAAACTGTTTGAGACCACAGAAATAATGACAGTTCCAACCAATTTTTAACATTTTAACCCTCTGAACACACACTAGATCAGGGCTGGGCAACTGCGGTCCTGGAGGGCCACTGTTCTGGGGGGCATAGTGTTACGTCCAACGCCTAATCCAGGACCCCCTTGCATGTCGCCTTCTAGGATCTGAAGAGGCATTGATTAGCTGTTCAGGTGTGTGGTTGATAGGTGTGGGGGGAGCTAAACGCGTAGGGGGGGGGACGTCCCTCCAGGACTGAAGTGCGCAGCATCCTGCCCTTAGTTGAGAGTCACCCGACTTGCAAATACCGCAGCTGTTTGTTGATTGTAGAACGATTTGCACAGTGACTGAGATGGCTCATTGTCTTATCTCTAAGTCACCGGTGGAGGCTTGATCATGAAAACGTCAGTGATGAGCGAATTGACTGGGTCAGCGGGCGCTGTTTGTGGCTCCGTTCTGTGTCATACAAACAGTGAAAAACAAAGTATAAAAAAGAATTGGGTAATATGCCTTCTTAAAACTCACTTTGTGGCGCCGGACGTTTCAGATATAGAACACGCAACATCAGGGGTAGGTGAAGGCGGTGTGCTCCTTTCATTATCTATCATGGTCATCACATCAGTGCAGCCCTACAAGTGTCGGAAATATCAAACATTTTGAATATTTCAATATTGGGTTGTGGTGGCTCCGTATCGATCAGGAGCAGTTAAATAATCGTAATGACACCACACAATAGAGATTTTTTTGGACAAAAAGTCAGTTGCGACAAGCCTAAAATCAGGCCACTTCCCACCTTTCAGGGGTGTAAATCGGGGCCAAAATCAGGCATAAAATCTTCAAGTGTGTGACCAACCTTACATAAGTACAGCAGGACATAAAATAAAGCAAGTGCATGAATTGATTTATGCGGTGTTATGGGTGTGCAGAATATGACAGGTCATTAAGGGCCCCCAAATCACCACTAATTATTAAATTGTTACCATTTTTTAGTTTTGCATATACTGTACGTGAACATGCATAACTATTAATAGTGTATTCAAATAAAATTACATCTGCAATTTATAGAACATGATTAGTGAAAATTAACTACCATGTTATTTTTTGTCCTCCCAGCCATGAAAACAATATGGTCTGTCTAGATAGTGTACATAAGACTGGTTAAAAATGTTAATTATTCCGCTTATGTGTTTAGAAGCATATTGCGATGTTCATCGGCACTGATATGTTTGATATTTCTTCATTTTTAACACCTGTAATGTAAGAAAAATATATAGGAAGGAACATTTTAAAGTATCTTTTTTGTAGTTAAGGTAGATTTGAATAAAAAAACAATCAATGACATTGTTGTGTGACGCTATGCTATTTTCATTAGTGCAATATGTATAGATAATGGCCATGTCATAAATAAATGTTCTGTTTGTTGTTAGGAGGGTTAAGTGGCTCAGTTTTGAATGTATTAAAGTCTCTTAATAGATTTAGCCAGCAAAAACAGATACAAAGAGACAGAAACGAGATATACCCACATTATTTTTCAACGCGGAAGAAGAATAACAACATGCAGTAAATGCACTACAAACCAGTGTGTTCATAAACAAGATAATACATTAAAGTACATGGTAGAAAGCACAAGCATTTGGCCATATCAGAGCAGCAAAAAAAAGGCGTTTTGTACGCAAAAATTCTTGGAAAGCAGATTGACACCTGAAGCCAGACCCATAAAGATTTTACAATGGCTGTTTGTACAAATTCAAATCTTAGGTGGGTAAAAAAAGTGATAGATATGGCCTTTCCCGCGTACTGCTCGTCGCCGTTAATCTCTGTCATTGTTTCAAATCTGCCTTTTATCACAGTAGAAGGAAGAATCTGTTTATCATCTATTATCAGTTTAACCCGTTTACACTTCTAGTAGCTGCCAATGAATAAGACCTCAGTCTTATAAAAAATTATGTTGCTGTTTTTTCATTCACACAGTGAGAAAGAGCTGCTGCAGAGGATGCAATATCAGGCTTAGTGCTGATGTAAATGTGTATGAAAATGTCCTGATAATCTGAACGAGGGGTTGCTATTAAATAACACCACATGTGGAAAGTTTTTAATTTCAAAGTAATCAGGATTTTGTGGACAACAAACAGATGCCTTTTGCCTTTAAAACAACACTACCTGTGGAGAACAAGATGAATATCAACACACAGTAACCCTCATGCAGGAACTGCTTTGCTCTTCCTCAATCTTTTTTATCAGATAAATTCCTTGCTTCATGTTCCTTCATGTTCTTTTAAATGAGTTCAGCTGGCAGTTTAGTCAAATGAACACTGTTAAACATGTGAGAGTATCCAACTTTTGTGAGAATAACATTTACACTGGAGTTTCAGAAGTTAGTAAGCTAGTTTATATAAGGTGAATGATAAATAATGGTGATTGGCAGATTATTTATTCATTCACGTATGTATTTATTTATTTTGATGCTCTACAGTAGTTATATTTGCCATCTGACACACCCAAACACATGAAATTAGGGTTGTGCGAAATTAGATTGTGAATGATCAAAATCATTCACTGAACCAAACTACAAGTGTGAACGCACCCTTATATTTGCACTGTGGGCAGTACCATTAGCACGGGTGTGGCCAGGGACAGTTTTACATCATTTCTGGAAGCTGTTTTATACTGTTCTTGTTACAGTGTAATTATACAAACAGATAACCGGAGGAGATATAGAATAGCAATGGTCAAAGAAAATAGAAAAAAAATCTAAAAAAATTAACAATACTAAGTAATAGAATTAATTACATAAAAGTACTTATTATATGGTTAGGGTTAGGATTCGGGTTTGGCTTAGGGTCACTTGAATGTAATTATGCATAATTAATATTAATTATAATAGTAAGTACATGTAACCAGAGACAAAAAACAAACAATTAAAATAAAGTGTTACTGTTTTTTAACACCAACATTTTTCAGACAAAGTGCCATCATTTTTATGATTATAACTGTGCTAAATTTAAGGCAGGTTCTGACTGGCCATCAGGAGCAGCGGATGAAATGAAAAACTGTTGGCCTGGCTGCTAATTTTGCTCGCTGTCCCACTCGTTTTATCCATTTATGTCCCATTCGTTGTATCCATTTATTTACTTATTCGTTATTACTTTATACTGTTGCATGCCTGATGCACCCAAATAATTCTGAAATTCTAATATCACCAGTTACTGTTATAAGTGCACTGTTAAAGCTTCTTGTCCTCCTCCTATTTATTTGTTTTTCTTGATAAATAATTTTGGTCACCTTTAGATATGAGCTTGTGATGCTCGGCTACATCTTGAGGGAAGCATATAGTATCGCGATCATGAACGACCCCACCCCCGCTGGACAGTCGAGAGAAGATGGACGCGACAGCCTTGAAATCAGATACTATTCACTCACTAAAAGCAGACATCTCGGAGGTGATAAAATCCGAACTGAAAAGTGCTCTTGCCGATGATTTCAGTTCCCTTAAAAATTAAATACAAGCGGTTCAATTGGAAATAATAAACAATACGGTGGCGATTCATTCTGAGATAGACCAAATGAAAGCTACAATTAAAGAAGTGCAAGGCGGGCTATCAACGTGGTCAGACGAAGTGACAACCTTGCAGTCTGTGGTATCCGATTTGAAAGCAGAGGTGACTGTGCTGAGAGGAAAATGTGAAGACATGGAGGGAAGGATGAGAAGGTGCAACATTAGGATACTGGGGGTAGCTGAGATGGATGGATCAAGTTCTACTGTGTCCGTTTCGAGGCTACTGAGAGAATCGCTACAGCTGGAAAAGGATGTACTCGTTGACCGTTCGCACAGAAGTCTTGCACCAAGAGGCCCAGATAGGAAGCCACGCGCCATCGTGGCTAAACTTTATTATTACCAAGACTGTGTCGAGGTGCTGAGATGTGCACGCAGTTGGGCCCCGCTGAGATTTAACGTGGAATCGATCGTCATCTTTCCAGACTATACTGCAAGCGTTGCCAAGGCCAGGGCAGCGTTCACGGAGGTTCAGAAACTGTTGCGTAATCGTCAAGGCGTCCGGTTTGGCATCCTATTCCCAGCCCGACTACGCATCTCTCATATGATGGTAAAGTAAAAGAATTCACAGATGCAGATGAAGCGATGAGCTTCGTCAAGAAGAACATCATACCTACAGAAACTTGAAAGTAACTGAGAGACTTGAGTTCTGTGTATACACGTTATTTCAATTTAAAACTTGCCCCAGTGGAGCAATAATTTGTTTATATTTTCTTTAGCTCTTGCCATGGGGGTAGGATTGTGTTACTCAGTCATGCTCAAATGATGTTCTGACTCATCTCAAGGGCAACTTTTGACAGGACGATATTTATTTAAATAGTTTTGCTGCAGATGTTAATATCACCAGTTACTGTTATAAGTGCACTGTTAAAGCTTCCTGTCCTCCTCCTATTTATTTGATTTTCTTGATAAATAATTTTGGTCACCTTAAGATATGAGCTTGTGATGCTCGGCTACATCTTGAGGGAAGCATATAATATTGTCATTGCTTTTGTCATTGTCATCAGGCTTATTATTATTCTATTTAAAACACAAAATTTTTGTATTATTATTATTATTATTATACTGTTTTTATGCAGCGAGTTTATGATAATGATATAATTGCATAATGCACGTTTACCTTACATGGAGGGTTTGGCGCGGAGCCTACGCGTGGCTATGAAGAGTCTTAACACAACACTTAATGTGTGGATTTGCTTTGGAGGGGTATTGTGCTTATCTTGTTCTTGTGGGTGTTAGGGGGACATCTGACAGATGTCCGTTTTAATTTTCATTTGTTGCCATGTTGTGACTTTTATGTTTCATATATACAATTATTTCCCCTTAACATGATTGACACTAATTCTTCCAGAGGGGTGGAGGGCTCCTCAGTCAACTTCATGAGTTGGAATGTTAAATCACTTAACCATCCAGTGAAACGTAAAAAGGTATTTGCACATTTCAAACAACTTAATGTAGATATCGCATACCTCCAAGAGACCCATCTATGTACAACGGATCATTTTCGACTTTCGAGAGGGTGTTGGACAGGACAGATATATCACTCCAATTTCCATTCAAAAGCTAGAGAGGCAGCCATACTTATTAATAAAAACACACCATTTACTATGATTAGTGTAGAGGCTGACCCATTAGGGCGTTGTGGTGGGGCAGCTTTATTCTTTACCAGTCATCTTGGCTAACATTTATGCTCCAAACTGGGACACCACCAATCATGGTGGTGACACAAATTGTTTACTCTCTCCTGTCTTAGACCGCAGTTCACCCAAAAAGACCTCCCTGTCTAAATCAGCGCATTCGATTTCTTAAAGGGGTCATATGATGCAATTTAAAGATCAGTAATTTGTGTATTTGGTGTAACAGTATATTTTGACATGCTTTAATGTTCAAAAAACATTATTTTTCAAATACTGAACATTATTGTAAGTCCTCTATGCCCCGCCATGCTTTAAAATGCTTAGTTTTCTACAAAGTCCCTCCTTCAGGCAAGCGCAGTCTGCTCTGATTGGCCAGCTGACCCAGTGCATTGTGATTGGACGAACACCACAAGCACTCGTCGGAAAAATGTAACTCCCCTTACCATAATCGCAAGCTTCATCTTTCAAAATAAACGTAAAGACAGCCCGAAAGGGGAACAGAGTCGCGTGACAGACCAGGATGAGCGGTATGTGTGCAGTACAAAGCACGTCAAGAAGCGACTCACTGTGATGATACCCTCTCTCTTTTTCTCTCTCACACACACACACACACCCCACACCACACACACCACTACGATGCGCAAAGCTCCGCATTTGAACAGTCAATAGCAAATACTTAAACTAAAACAAAACAGTAGCTGATTCAGAAGTGCCAGAGTGTCATAGCAAAGTCAGAATTACCTCATCTCCTAGGTTCACGAAACGGTCGTCATAAAAATGCATTGCTGTTCTGTTGTAAGTTATCTTAAAGATTCCTAAATGCATTACTTTCGGAAGGCCAAATAAAGTGCTTTTGCTTTCGCCTAGCAACACACAGCGTCTCCCTGACATGCTGCTTTAAACACTAACTGCGGTTACTGAAACCAAACCTTCTTTCTTTGCGTCCACATTTGGGCAGCATTATGCAAATATTTCCACATAGTGAGGTAGATATGGGGGGGTGTGTTAGAACGAGGCCGTTTTAGGGGGGCGTGGCAGATTCTTAACTTTGATAAAGAATATCTCTATTAGACTTTAGTCTTTGCAACTTCAGAGATCTTATCTATGCACAATCATCTTGTAACACTCCAAAGAGAAAGAAAACTTGAAAATCGCATCATATGAACCCTTTAAATCTTATGGTATTGCTAGTATGCGATTTCGCAATTACATCCAGAGAACTCTTTCTTCTCCCTGTCCCATAAGACCTACTCCTGTATAGTTAATTTCTTCCTGGATAAAAGACTCCTTCCCCTCGTTACTAATTGCGATTACGGAACTATAGTAATTTCAGATCATGGTCCTCTAATTATGAAAATGTATATCCCTAACATACAGTCCAGTTACCGCCCTTGGAGACTCAACTCTCTGCTCCTTTCAGAAGAAGTTTTTACTAAATTCATCTCTTCTGAGATTACGTCATTCCTTGAGATCAATCAAACACCCGGGATGTCTTCTTTAACTCTATGGGAGTCGCTAAAGTCATACTTACGGGGCCAGATAATCTCATATTGCGCAAATAAAAATAAAAACAATTCTGCACGCCTTAAAGAGCTGATGGATGAAATACTGAAGCTAGACAGGCTAAATAGTCATACACCCTCTGCAGATATAATGAAAAAGCGTATATTATTGCAGACCGAGTTTGATCTCCTATCAACGCGGCAGGCTGAGTATCTCATCTCTAAGTCACGGCATGTGTTTTATGAACACGGAGAGAAACACGATGGAAATTGAAATGATTTATTAATGTTCTTTTTACTGTTTTATTAATCTACGTTTTAAAACATGAATTAAATAAGTAGCTTTAAATTTGTCTATTTATATATACATTTAAAGATGATTTTTTAAATGTGTTGTTTTATTGTTTTATTAAACTACATTTAAAAACACTAATTGAATAAACATCTTTAAATATGTGTTTTAATTTGTCCATTTAAAAGTGGTTTATTTATATACATTTTTATGTTTAAATTATTAAATTGATAAATTGATTCTTCATTTTATTTTTAAGTGGTACTCTTGGTCCTCCATATGCATGAGCTAGCATATGCTCATCTTTGAAAATGCAGAAGTTTTGCTGGTTTTTTTGTAATTGTTTCGGCCATTGTATTGTTTTTCCCAATTTTTTTCGTTTTTAAATTGTTTTTTTTTGTTTTTTTTTTAAAAATCCATATCTAAGACGCTGTATAAATAAGAAAAATTAAATGTCTGCAAATGATGTTTTTGTCTTTTGATTATTGAGAGCAGATGCAACATTTATTGACAAAATTCAATGGTAATTTATTTTGGTAACATTTGGTTAATAATTTTATGGAAAACCATTTACCTCAGAATCTCCAGCTGACAGTTTGGACTCTTCAGTCCATCAGAAAGCAGCTTCACTCCAGAATCCTGCAGGTCATTGTTACTCAGGTCCAGCTCTCTCAGGACAGAGGACTGTAGAGCTGATGACAAACTTTCACAGGACTGAGCAGTGAGATTACATGAAGAAAATCTGAACAAGAAAAACGTATGATACAGAATAAATCTTAGCAGTGTGATTTTAGTAATTAACAATGCAAAAAAATCAGTCAAGTATATGAAATTCAAACCTCAGAATCTCCAGCTTACAGTTCTTCAGTCCATCAGAAAGAAGCTTCACTCCGGAATCCTGCAGGTCATTGTTACTCAGGTCCAGCTCTCTCAGGACAGAGTTTGAGGATTGTAGAACTGAAGACAAACTTTTACAGGACTGAGAAGTGAGATTACACCCATACAGCCTGTTAAGAGAACAAAACAGTCATATTTATGTGAATTTATCAGATAGGTTAAGAAGTTGCTGTTAAGAAGTTTAGGCCATGGCTGAATTCCTTTGGCCACAATCTTAACCTGGCCTTCACAAGCACAATGTCAGCCAAAAAAGGAGAGGACAACCAGGGCCATGGGGTTGTGTCAAAATTTAGTGGTTGCATTTGCCCACACCTGTCCAAAAAAAGAAGAAACTTCGTCAAGAGCAAGAGGCCCTAAACCTACCAGTGCACAGTTTGATACTAGTGAGTTGATTTCCTTTATCTATTCCAGTTAGAGCTGGGCTAAATCAAAAAACTACATCAGCTGAGTGATGATCCTGAATTTGACACAAATCCCATTATAGCCTAAACCTTTTTAATCAAAGTTATAAAAAATTCTTGAAAATTAACTAAAGTGTATATTTTTTATTTATTTTTAAATGTTATCCATTGTACCTCATTGCCTTATAACAAAACTAGCATTTTTTTACATTGTGGGTTTGTTCTGATGGGTCTAAAATGAACCAGATTATTATTATTTTTTTTATGGTGACGGAATTCTGAATTTGACACAAATCCCATTATAGCCTACAACTTATTTAATCAAAAAGTAACTCAAAATGCTTGAAAAATAACAAGTGTATATTTATAATTTTAAGTATATTTAGATTAGATTTAAAATGTAAAAAAAAAAAAAAACATACATATGAAAATGTTTTATTTCATTTAAAGAAAGTACAGAGGTAGGCCTATAAAAGATAACATAAAAAAACAGTTATGTAATATATGTATATGTAATATAAGTCTCAGGTGTCCACAGAATGTTTCTGTGAAGTTTCAGCTCAAAATACCCCACAGATAATTTATTATATCATTTTGAAAATGCCTATTTTGAGTGGAACCAGAAACACGCTGTTTTTGTGCATGTATCTTTAAATGCAAATTAGCTGCTACTCCCCCTGTTCCATTTTACAGATAGGGGCTGGCTTCAGTCGCTTCAGATACTCTGCTAAAAACATTTTTGGTTTTGATTATCATGTCTATCGCGCTGAAATCATGCATTTTAAAGTCACAATAGTTTAAACTTCTGATATATGGTTTTCTGAGCGCACACATCCAAAGCACACGCACAGAAAGCAGCTGTTTTTATGCATATTTCATGAGTTAAATATATTCTGAGGCACAGTTATTGGTGTTAATCTGGCACCTGGTGCTAATTTCCTTAATTATCTAACAAACCATATTTAACTGACAGCCTAACTTCCGGTTTTCCATGATTTGGCAAGATGGTGAGCCGTTCTAAGTGACTGAAAAAACTTCCGAAGGAATTGCCAAATGAGGGCAAAGGAATTACCCTTTTCAGCCCGTAAGAGAAGTTGGTTGTTCCCAAAAGCTGTGATTTTAGATAGTGCATCGTAACAATGTCACTAACTTATTCAAGTCCCCCAAAAAGGCTGGTCATCCACGAAAGACAAATGCACAAGAGGACAGTGTAATACGGAGAATCTCAATGGGTAATCGATTCAACACTGCAGCTGGAATTGCTCGCAAGTTCAGCACTGAACAGGGTAATGATCTGTCTCGGCATACAGTGTCTTGACATTTAAGAGAATGTGGACTGAAAGTACACACTCCAGTGAGCAAATCTCTCATCAGCAGAAAGAATCAAAAGACTAAGCTCACCTTTGCTGAGGAGCATATTGTGTGGACAGAGTAGAACTGGTCCAAAGTTCACTTTAGTGATGAAAGCAAGTTTAATTTATTTTAGTCTATTTTCAGTCAGACTGAATCCAAAGTGTGTAAAGAAGTCAGTGAAAGGTGGAGGAGGAAGTGTCATGGTTTGGGGGATGTTTTCTGCAGCAGCATGGGCCTTTTATACAGATACATGGCAGAATAAATGCAAATGTTTATCATAACCTCCTACGGCAACAAGCAGTTCCTTTCCTGCGTTCATCGCCCAATCAGCCTGCAATTTTCATGCAGGACAATACCCCCTATCAGCTGAAAACATTTAAATAATGAAATGACCAGCCCAGAGTCCTGATCTAAACCCAAATGAAAATCTCTGGAAAATCCTTGGGGACAAAAAAATGTATGTCACCGAACTAACACAACATCTAATTTTGAACGATGAAGATAACATTATTTCTGAAAAGAATCAAGTGTTCATAAATCTTTATTTAATTTTGATCACTGTAGATCTAAAGCAAACTGATTCTATGTAAACAGTGACAATTCTAAAAGCTGACATGTTGACAGAAAAAGAAAAGTCAAAAGGGGAAAGAAATGTAAGAAAAATAAATTTATGATGCATTAAAAAAAACAATTACTCCATGCATTCATTCAAAACAAGAAAAAATAAGTTTTACATTTTTTATTCTCTTGTTTCTTCACTGTGCCAACAGGATTTCCCCTTGCAATGGGGAAGCAAACAAAAAATTATACAGAAAGTTTTGGAGAAAGCCCATGCAATTAAAGGCTGGGATACACCAAGCAGACTTCAAAGAACTAGCAGCATTGAAAGCCGATGGTATTGTTGCCTTGCGTCGTCAGCGTCTGGACCAAAGAGCTGCGCTTGAACACACAGCACAGACTACAGCCGACATCTGTCTGTCGCCTTCATTTACTTGCTCGTCTCCCAACTCTCTCTCCAGCTGCAGACCTCGCTGAACCATGCCCCCCTCGCCACATACCCCCACCGCCCGACTCAGGCGCCATCCGGCCTGCAGCCCCTCCCCCCCCATTCCTGGAGAGGAAGTCGGCCACAGCCATCTGTACACCCGGTCTGTGGACCACCTAGAATTTAAAAGGCTGCAAAGCCAGATACCAAAGAGTGATCCGACCGTTGGTATCCTTTATGCGGTGGAGCCACTGAAGAGGGGCGTGGTCCGAACAGAGAGTGAATTCCTGTCCCAGAAGATAATATCGGAGGGTGAGGACAGCCCACCTGATGGCCAAACACTCCTTCTCTATGGTGCTGTACTTAGTCTCTTGCGACTAATGTACAGCACCGGCCGCTCCTCTCCCTCTATCTCCTGGGACAGGACTGCACCCAGCCCTCTTTCCGATGCGTCAGTCTGCAACAAGAAGGGGAGAGAAAAGTCAGGAGAATGTAATAGCGTTCCGCCACACAGAGCAGCCTTTACTTGGGTAAAAGCCTGCTGACACAGCTCTGTCCACTGGACTGGATCTGGTGCTTCCTTTTTAGTGAGATCAATCAGAGGGCTGGTGAAGTCCGAATAATTAGGCACAAACCTTCTATAATATCCCGCCAGCCCTAGGAACTGTCTCACTTCCTTTTTGGTCTTAGGTCTCGGACAAGTTGCAACCGCTGCCGTCTTATTAATTTGGGGACGCACTTGTCCGTGACCCAAGTGAAAGCCTAGAAACCTGACCTCCACACGCCCAACCACACACTTCTTTGGGTTGGCCGTGAGTCCGGCCACTCTCAGCGCTCTCAGAACAGCCCTCAAATGCTCCATATGACGCTGCCAGTCATTGCTATAGATGATGTCATCTAAACAGGCAGCGGCATATACAGCATGGGGCCGGAGAATATGGTCCATGAGTTGCTGAAAATTGGCCGGCGCCCCGAACAACCCAAACGGAAGTGTACCGAATTGGTGCAATCCAAATGGTGTTGTGAAGGCTGTCTTTTCTTTAGATACAGGCGATAAGGGGATCTGCCAATATCCTTTTGTTAAATCCAGTGTCGAACAAAAACGAGCTGTGCCCAGCCGATCAAGCAATTCGTCAATTCGCGCCATTGGATATTTTCTTAAGCTGGTTCCCCTGTTGTACAGCCGGCTTTGTTTGTCCTGAGCCTGTAACAAATTCTCCATAGATAGCCGCCCCAAAGTATGGAGTTTTGTTCTCGGGTCCATTACATATTGAATTTAATTTTTACTTTGAGAAGGTCCGTCCTCCCAAGTTTCTTTCAGGACGTCTAAAACCCCCCGGGGCTGACGTCCATAAAGAAGCTCAAAGGGGGGAAAACCCCGTAGAGGCTTGCGGGACCATTTCTCCCAATTTTTGGCATCCTTGTGAACGAACTTACGAATCATGGTTTTTAAAGTGCGATTAAATCGTTCCACCAGTCCGTCCGTTTGTGGGTGATAGACACTGGTGCGAATGGACTTAATGCCCAATAATTCATACAGTTCGCGTAATGTACAAGACATAAATGCCGTGCCTTGGTCAGAGAGAATCTCTCTCGGAATGCCCACTCGGGAGATTAATGAAACAGTGTGTCCAACCAACACTTTTGGTGGAGAGGCATCGGGAGCAGTCACTGCCTCGGGATAGAGCAATGGCGCTTTTGGGGAGGCCGGTGGATTTACCAGCTGACATTCACGACAAGACACACACCACCTGCGCAGGTTCTCACGAATGCCCGGTCAGTGGCACTGGACCCACTCTGCTGTCTTCTTTGGCAGCAGAGTGATGAACTGCTTCAGTACCACACGGTCGGTGATGTGCTCTTTTGAGGT